>OVBE01004777.1:0-22630 GCA_900406425.1 Iberis pinnata | reverse complement strand
AGTTGGCTCTGATACCACTTGATATGATCCTTGATCTACTCTGAGAAAGGCTCTAATGCAATCGACCAATAGCTTGATGCTTAAGCTACTTTCGGAACCAAGAAAACCTCGGACAGATTGGTATATGGCTCGGTTGGCTTGGTTGGCTCGGATTTTGGTCTCGGGCTGGTATGTTGATGTCTCGGTGGCTTTGGGTTATAGCTCGATAACTTTAGCTTGAATCTTGGACAGCTAAGGCTCGATAATAAGCCTAACCGCCTAGTGACTTGGGCGCTAAGCTTCGGATGGCTTAGGGAACAAGTGTTTTGGCCGAAACTTGTGGGCTAAGGTTTAGCCGAAGGTTGTTTTGGTTTTTATGGTGATTTTCGAACAAGAGGTGATATGAAAGAGATAGATGGAAGATTGATTAACCTTATGGAATAGATTAACCAACTAAGAAGTTTTTCTGGATCTCTTACAGATGTAGAACAACCGGGATTCTAAATCCGGTGAGCAAAAGGGTTAGACAATTGTTTTCTCAACAATAAACTAGGGTTTTTACTAAAATCTTTGCTGAAGAAATACAAAGGGTTCAAACTCCTTTTATAGGCACATGAGCCTTAAGGATTCTCCTAATTAGACTAGAAATAAAAGAAACAAAATTAGGCCCAATAAGGAATGGGAATGAAAATCAATTCCCATTCCTTCTAGAAGAAATATTAGGCCCATTAAGCAATTTGAAGATGGAAAACATCTTCTTTATTTTCGCCAAGTTTCTATGTAAAAATAGACACTTATTCCAAATTCATCACAGCTAGCTTAACAAAGTGGATAAAAGTGCCTCGTTAAAACCTTAGTGATTGACCAAAAACCCAAGGTGGAAAAAAAGGCGATCATCTCGACTAAGGACAAAAGAGTACAGTCATTTACCTACTAGCTTACTGTTCAGAGATTTGGTTCTTCCGGAACTTCAAGCCTGAACACTTGATAAATGTTGCAAGCTTGATCTTCTTCTGAAATTTGCATCACATGGGCTTGGTTCGCCAATTCTCTTGCCTTGGATCTTGTGATAACTCCTTCAGGTTCAAGCTGCTCTGGTTCATGCTCCGGTTCAAGCTCTGGTTCAACCATGCTTACATCAATATTTCACATGAAGAGAGATATATAATTGATATGTAGGCAAGTGGATACCGAGATATGCAGATTGTGAATTTGAATTTGAATAGCCCATGAAAACGCAAGGGAAAGATCAGTCTGCAAGTTTATTGGGAGCATTAGGACGTTGCCATGGGAAGGAGAGAGTACCAAAGAAGCGAAGTCTCTGTAAGTTTGATGGTGAGCAAAACTATTTCTGATATGGTGATTGATTCCCAATTGTTGGTGTAGGTAGACGGTTGATGATGTATGCAGCCGTGAGAAATGCGTAGTGCCAATACTTATTCATTACAACAGTAGTGGTGAGTAAGGTGAGGCTTGTTTTAAAAATATATCGATGTTTACTTTCAGAGATACCATTGTGTTCCAGCGCGTGAGGGGGGAGACGTCAAGTCAGATACCAGCAACGGAAATAAAGGACCTTAATACAAGGTATTCACCTCCATTATCTCTAAATAGTATTCCAATCTTAGTCTGAAACTTATTCTCAACCAATTCCTTATATGCTTCAAAAAAGCCTTAACTTGAGATTTCTTATGCAGTGAATACAACCAAGTGTATCTAGAGAAATGATCAACAAAAACCAGATAATATTTGTGATTGAAAGAAGGTAAAATCGGTGATGCCCAGACATATTGAAAATAACCTCAAGTGCGCGAGAATAAGTAATACTATATTGATAAAAGGTAACTTATATGTTTTGTTGATTAAACAATCTGAACAAGCAGTCTGATGTTTAGATTGAAACAAAATAGGTAGATTAAAAGAAGAAACAATTTGCTGAAGAATAGTAGATGAAGAGAGTGTAGCATAAGAACTCGGAGAGGTAAAAATTGCTTCAATCTTCTTTTTCTTGACTGAACACTAATATAACTCATTCCTTGTTTTTCCTTGCAGTATCCCTCGTGCTGAGATCCTTCATATGAAACGAAGCAAGAAAGAATTCAACTGAGACATTTTCCGAGTTACATAGTCGATAAACATAGAAAATATTTTTTTGAACTTGAGGAACACATAAAATTTTATATAATGCTAATATTTTTAAAGTAGAAGCCATGGAAAAAGAACCAATATGTGTGATGTGTGTTACCATTTGCAATCATCAGATCCATGGTAAGGATGATGCAACGAGGGATTCTCAAGATCTGTGGTGACATGGTGAGATGCACCACTATATAATAGGTAGTTATTGGTATTACAGGTAGAGGCAGAAGCCATGTTGGCTATTGGACACCACTAAGGAAACCGATGATAGTGAAGTAGTTGTGGGAAACGTTTGGCGCTGTGCCCTTGAAATCTACAAACCTGGCACTTACCTAGGTAAGGATGAGGTGAGCGATTATTATACCGAGTTCCTTCAGACCGTGTCTGCGAGCAGTGTTGTACTGCCGAGAATAAATATTATTATTCTGCTTGTTGCGAGGCTGAAACCGCTGTTGTTGAACCATATTGGCAGCAGCAAGAAGGACTTTAAACATAGAGGATTGGTGAGACAAGAGAGTTTGAAGTTTAGACTCATAATTGAGGAGCTTCTCATGCAACTATGTGAGTGTAGATGGAACCTCTTTTCCTTCAATCGATTCACCAAGAGGCTTGTATTCTTCTGGTAAGCGTTCTAGAATAAATTAAGTTTGATCTCCATGATCAAGTGGTTTTCACAAGATAGCTAATTGATCCATCTTGGTTGAATGACTCTGAAAGTAAAGATCAATAGCCTTTGTATCCTTTTTCCAAGTCTTTATCTGTGATTTCAGTTTCTTAATGTGTCTACGATTTGGCTTGGCATAGGTAGAAGCCAAGATCTCCCAAACATGAGCCGCAGATGTAGCCCAGGAGATGAGCGGTTGGATGGTTGCAGAGATAACACCAGTTAGGGCACTAAAAATGAGTTTGTCCTGACATTCCCAGACTCTAAAATCAGGATTTTCAATATAAACAGTATTCACCATGATTTTTGGAGAAAGAACACGACTATAACCATCAAGATGACAGATGAGACCATAACCATGAACCAAAGAGTGAATTTGAAGGCTCAACATCAAATAATTGGTGGAGGTAAATTTTGACTAATTATCCATACTGATATTGAAAAGTGTATGAGAATTGAGAGAAAAGGTGTCTGTGGCAAGCTGAGCAGTGTTGTTGCCGAGAGTGTTCATTGTTAAAGACGGCTGCTATAGAAACGTAAGTAGAATTTTGTGTTTTATTTTATTTTATTTCAATACTAGGACAGTGATTCGTCTTGATACCATATAGAATGATAGAATGGTGTACTTTATTATTATTTAACTCTTATATATATAGGGAACATTGAATGAGAAGATGCTTTACAAATTAATTAGATATATAAAGTTGACATATATGCTAATGTTTTCATAATAAATAGTTTCAACATAAAATTGTTCGCTTTAAGAGAAGAATATGAGATGTGGGCGAAGCAAATTATATCGAGTCTCGTCTTCGTTGGCAGAGAGAAAAGAATTGAAGAAGATGATGAACAAGTCCGGTTTTCATTTTAATGCAATTTCATCGTATCTGATAAAATTATCTTCCAATTGGGTCAAATTTACGAGTTTAATCTCTTCATATATGCAATAGATATACTAAGAATAATGGTGGAAGAATTTTACATTGTAGAATGGTATTGAGGAATCAAGGAGATGCAAAAGATTGATATGATAAAAAAATAAACTTAAAGATGAGAAAAGATCTAAAAACAATATACAGAAGTTTGAACTTGATAATGGGTGTGTTGGTGAAGCAATCTGTGACGATTGCCGAACTGAAATTAAAAATTAAATTTACTGTTTTGGTTTATGTTTGACTTGATTTGTTTGGAGAGAATTGGTAGATCTTCTTCAAAAATGATTTTCTCTTGAATTTTTCATTAATTTGTTGAAGGGATATACATACAAGTCCACAATCTGAATCTGATTTTTATTTTTTTCTTTAATCTTAAATCTTCTTGAAATCATGATTGTCGATTTGATAATTTCAAATTTTTATTCGAGTTTCTTCGTTCGTTACAATGTTCATGATTTGTGACACGAGTTTTGTTTCGGTTTGTGATTTGACATATGGTTTAGGACATAAACCGATAAAATCAACATTCATGTGTTCTGAAATGTATAACATTTTTTAGGGGATAAAGCATACGACCATAGTTCCATGTAGATACGATGTTATATGATATATAATATATTGGGAAAAATACCTACTTGACCTACATTTTTCAATTAATTGATGAGGTAACCCCACATTTTCTTTATTTGTTGGAAATAACTCAATTTTCGTTAAACCCAGTTCTACCCCTTGGTCATGAACAAACAAAAAAGCTGGAAAAAAATCAATTAGATGAGAGAGAAAAAAGTTGTCCAATATTTACGAAAATGCAACCGCATTTTCTGGAGCAAAAAAAAATCTACGAAATTTTGTAATGCAGATTTGTTTGTGTTGCAGATTTGTTTTAGCAGATTTGTTTTTGCAGATTTGTTTTGCATTGCAGATTTTTTGTATCGCATATTTTTCTCTCAGATTTGTTTGTCTATTTGGCCGCAGATTTTTTCGACACGTCTACGTCACCGCCGAATTTTCGACGTCACCGCATATTTTTTTTCTTTTGCCGATTTTTTGTCGCAGATTTTTAAATAACACTGCCGATTTATTTATATTGCAAATTTGTTCTCGTAGATTTATGTTGAAATTGCATATATCTTTGTGTCTGCATATATATTTGTAACTGTAGGTTTTTTTTTAACTGTAGATTTTTTTTTCTGTCACCGCATAGTTACGAGTTTCCGAAATTGCCAGATTGACCCCTTTCGTTCTAAACTGCAGATATTTAATATTAATCTGCAATGGCCGCATATTTGTTTTACACGTTACCGCATTTTTTTTTCTTACTCATCTAACCCTCACGTTACCGCATATTTTTTGCCGCATATTTTTTCTAAATCCTTTGACCGCAGATTTATGAAATCTGCGGTGATTGTATTGCAGATTTTAAAAATCTGCAATACAATCTTGCAGATTTTTTGCTTGGTCAACAGAATAGTTTGACCGTTGTTTTTACATTGCAGAGTTGTTTCTCTATTGCAGAGTTGTTTCTCTATTGCAGAGTTGTTTCTCCATTGCAGATTTGTTTCTACATTGCAGAGTTGTTTCCCTATTTCCACATATTTGTTTACTTAGTAAAAAATTATAAGTTTGAGTTTTATCCATTATAGTAACCATGATAACTTATAGAATATTAATACTGAAAATTTTAATTTTGTTTGGGCTTATGCTTTTCTTAATCTTTTATTCAATTTTTTTCTTAATCTTTTATTCAATGTTTTATTTAAAAGTTTATTTAGTATTTTTAGCATTTTATTATTTTTAAAATATTGATTTATAGAGTTATCAAGAATTTTCACCATCTATATTCTTTATGGGACCATATAGAATAATACATACCAAATATCTATTACCAAATAAATTTGTTCTTGTTTTGATTTGTTAGGATTGTTAGATTCATCTATACTTCTACAATATGTGAGAATGTCTAGTTAATGAATGACCCTTATCATCTTTATATTTTCACTAGAGTTTCTTGATTAGGTCATAGACAATAGAGGAACAAGATTAAATAGCTATATATATCAAAAAGATTCAATCTTTACATCAGAAACAAAGATAGTCAGAACTTGGTTTATAACTTCTATTATGTGAGACTTGACTCTCCTGAAGCTTCTTCACTGGGTCCAAGTAGTCACAACCTATTTTGCAATAGGGAATACCAATCTACAAACTCTTATTTTAGTCATTTGTTTTTCTAATTCATTCATAAGCACTCTACACATACCACTTCTTCTGTGTTTAGTCAATGTAGCTACTAAAGGAATCTCAACTACATCTTTATCAACTCTTATTGCAGCTGCTGTAACAGGCTGATTCTTTCTCTCCTAAAGGCTGTTTTTTTATCATAATGTTCTTTGTCTTTACCTAACCATATAGACAAAAACATGTAAGAAATGATGCATAAGACGAACCATATTGTAACGAGTAAACATATATATAAATACCACGCTCAATAAGGGCAGCTTTGCTTCGATTCTTGGCTTCATCTAGCAAATCAACTAGTGGGACTACTTCTGTATCTCGACTTCTAAATCGCTTCTTATCTTCTCCAAGTACTACACCAAAACTAACATGGCTAGCTCTAGGACAAGTTTTATCATCCTCTGGAAGCCAATCTGCATTTCTAGCTGCCTGAAATCAGAGTGAAAAGTTAGTTAAATTAATATTAACTTTGTTTCAATTAAAACTGATCACAAGTCATCAAAACCTACTTCGAAGATCCTACTAAAATGCTCTTGTTGGCCAGCATCCGTCACGTATATAATCCACTCTGCATTCTCTTCATTAAGCGCAGCCATATTAGTTGTGGCATAGCCAAAACCACCATCACTCTTGACAAGCATGAGTGGGATCTTTGAGCCTTTGATGAAAACCACACGAGCACCATCACTCTCTTCTATCAATCCTTTGCTATTTAATTCCTCAATCATATTACCAATGTAAGGTTTGTAAAAGCTTCCTCCCTGCCATTAATCATTTGCATCTTAGATTATATATGCTTCAAATTCAGAAAAATATAGTACAGGTCCAGTTATATTCTTTTACCTTTTCTTCAAGATCAACTTAGAGACGCTGAATAACCTTAGCAGACTCAGCTCTGCTAATTTCACAAATCTTAGCCCAAGGTTCAAGGTAAACAGGATCTCCACCCTTCACACAAGTAAATGAAATTAGATCTTGCCTAACAAAGGAAGACATCAATGATTCAGATTAGTTAGTTAGTTACCTGTAGACATCAGTGATTCAGATCTTGCCTAACAAAGGAAGGCATGAGTCGCCGCGGCGGCAGAGGAGGAAGTGCCATATGGTCTCGCCGGAGAAACTAAATCAAGTTGTCGAAAAGAGCAACCGACGACGAACAGATCTGAGGAAGAAAAGAGCAGATCTCGGGATCCAGAGACACTTTAGGGTTCGACATACACACTTTTAGGAGAGAAAAGATTTTTTTTTTTTGGTGTAGATGAAAATTAGGTTTAATTTTTATTTTATGTTGGAACGTTTTTTTTTATGAATTTTTAGTAATAAAGATAATTCAAAATGGTAAAATTGTAATTTTTTCGAAAATTTTGGTATTTTTGACATTTTACCCAAAATGTTGGGTTATTCTAGTAAGGGGTGACGTCGAGAGTCATATGAGTTATAAACGCAAAATGTTGGGTTACTCTACCTAATTTTCTCTAATATATTTTTGTGGAGAAAAAGGTTGTTAGCTCTAGTTTTTGCTAAGTAGAGTTATCAATGAGTCTGCTGAGTAATGGATGAAGCTTTGAAAGGTCTTAGAAGGAGCTATGTGTTTTTAGTCAAAGCTTAAGAGAGTAAATTTATGTGTAACTATAGAGGACTAGGAGCAGCAAAAATTGGATTCCAAAGTGACCCGTTTCTACAGTTTTCTTAATCAAAATAGAGTATTGAAAATCAAAAAACAACTGATTGCGAGTTTCCATGGGATCCAAGCTGCTGGAGCTCAAGTACCCCAATTTGCTAGTTTAATCCAAGTAGCCAACCTATCACAAATAGCTAACAAGGTTAAAAAAACATGCTTTGAAGTCGCGTTCTAAACTACACAAGCGTACCATGAAACCACATGAACATGTGTGTGGATGAGCTGCATGTAGAGTGAGAGCTGAACTTTTGTGCAAAAGTATCATCCTTCTGCCACCGTAGTACGTCATCAAAATTCTTCGAACTTAGACAAAAAATGGTGCGAGATAAGAACCATTATAATGAGTTGCACTGTTTTTGAGCTTTGTCGATGAAATCGCCAACCCCGAGACGCGTCATTAACAAATAAATGATAAGGTGAGATGCCCAGGTCTCGTGATCCTGTTAGACCTGCGACATCAATAAGTTTCCCCAATGGGAGCCAATGATCAAACAAGAAGGAGGTAGAGAAACCATTTCGAACATGGGTACCACTAAAGTGAGCGACCTTATTCTGTAGTTTGAGGATTTTACGCCATAACCAGGATCAGCTGATGAAGAGAAAGAACCAGACCATAACGATCCTTAACATATGAGGTGTCTTTTAACCCAATTAACCCATTTAGAAGATTTAGAGGCTATGATCCTCCAAATAAGTTTATAGCTAAAGACGAGATTGGTATCCTTAAGTGGTCGATAACCAAAACAACCTTCTCGTCTTGGTAAACATACTTCATGCCAAGCAAATTTTTCTTTACTTAAGCTCATATTAGACCTACACCATAGGAAAAATGAGTAGAGTTTATCAAGCTCACGCAAACATAAGGGAGGAAGTCTAAATGCTAGCATCCAAAATTGTGTTATACTTGAAATCACAGACAATACTAATTATAAACAACCTGCAAATGAGAGGAATCACATAGACTAGAAGGACAATATGTTTGGACGTTCTCTGATAGAGGAGCATCGCCATGTCTAGACATGTTCTTGGTGAGGAGAGGTTACTCAAAGTAATGAATCAAGAGAGATTTTAGAGTCAGGTTGGATTACGCATTGATGGAGGCGCTCTTTGAATCAGAGATACCAATTATATATATGAAGGATGATATGATCTTCCTCAGCAATGGAACTAAAGAGATGGAAAAGTTTGAACCAGAGGTAAATAAAGAAGAAGAAATAGCCATGGAGTAGCTTGAACCTAAGGAAACAAGAAACAAAGACTTAATTGTACCACTGGGTCCAATGACAAGATCACGACAAGCCAAATTTCAACAAGCTCTTCATCAACTTCTCTACATTATCCACGACAGTCTAGAGTATGATAACCCAAACCACATTGGTTGTGATACAAGCTGTCTAGACATATATCAAGAGAGGATTGTGGCTTTCACTCTTTTCCTTTATTTGTTTTTTCTCATTGGATTTTTCAAACAAAGTTTTTAACGAGGCTTGTTCAAAACACTTATACATCAGCCTCTTGGTGAAGCTTAAGCCCATTTATATCCCATTTCATTCTTAAACTTCAGACTTGGTTTATATTTTCGAGGCCGCCTTAATTTTAATCATTTTCAGCATTTCCAAGAAGCTCATGTACAACCTTCTTGTCTCTTTATTTGGACAAAATTATCAATGGAAATCATCAAACTCTTTTCTAAACACCTAATAATTCTGTTTGAATCATGTTTGATCGTTGTTTGTCTTGTTTATGTTCTTAATCTGATTCTACATAAACAAGCAAATATATGGTAGTCTAAGAGTCATTCCACAACTCTTAGAAGTATCAATCCATCCATTTCGTTTTATCACCATCAAAAACCTTGGAGAAGCATTCAGGGAACCGAGGATCATATGAAGTGGTATCAGAGCAGATCTCCATCAACTAGTTGTGTTGTTCTGATTCTGCAGTTTTTGACTAATCTAATTTTGTGTGGCTCTTGAAATTCTATGTTCCTAGATCATCACATATTTGAATCATATGATTTTTAAGGCTTTGATTAAGAGAAAATAAGTAGATTTCGTGCCATTATTCACTAACTTTTTATCTGTTGTTGAAGCAAAACGAATATGCTCTTTATCACTTTGTTTTAACTTTTCATATTTTGAAACCAGATCAAATCAGTTCTTAATTTAATATACTGTTAGAATCATGTTTATTAGGGTCGAATCTACCTAGAAAAAGAGTCACAAGTGCTGATGAATCTGATTAGAATCGCGAAATTGCAGAGGAAAGATTTTTAGTTCATTATCAAAAATTGGAATATGATCAGTCTACACTCAATCCTTTTGTTTTTTTTTTTGCTATATTATTCTTCTATGAGCACCTTTACTGGTTTATTAATTGGAATTTGGACAGGAACCATGGGAGAAGAAAGTAGTCAGAACCATGGAATGGACCAACTATTACTTGATGCATTTCCTTCTCGTATGACTGCTTTGATGGATCAAAGACTAAAAAATTCATGGCTGAACATTTAGATCGTGAGAGACCCAGAAGATCTCCAAACAAATCTGCTATGGAGAGTCACTACATCCAATTAAAATGATCCAATGGTTCTAGAAGAAGAAGACAAGGCAAAGAAGATAGGCCACCAACGAATTATCCTCTTGGTAGTTTGAAAATGAAGATTCCTGAGTTTAAAGGAAGTGCTGATCCAAAAGAGTATTTAGAATGGGAAAAGAAGATCGAACTTGTATTAAATTGCGGAGAATACACCACTTAGTACAAACTGAAGCTTGCACGTCATGAATTTAAAGATTATGCATTGAGTTGGTGGGACAACTTAGTTACAACAAGAAGAAGAACATGAGATCTTCCTATTAAAACATGGAATCAGATGAAGGCAGTCATGAGGAAGAGGTATGTACCAAGCCATTATCATAGAGAGTTGCACTTAAAACTCATAACTTTGTCACAAGGAAGTAGATCAATTGAAGAGTATTACAAGGAGCTGGAAACTTTTATGCTAAGAGCTGATAGTCAAGAAAACAGAGAAACAACAATGGCTAGATTCATGGGTGGTCTAAACAGAGACATTATTGACAGATAAGAAGTTCATCATTATGTAGATAGAGGAACTTCTACACAAGGCAATAATGTTTTAAAAATAACTCAAACGAAAAGAAAACAAGACTAGCTACGGTATTAGCAAGCCAAACTATAAAAGAGATGGTAAGCCAAAGGATTTTATGTATTTTCCAAACCAAAGATAGAAGAGAGAAGTATAAAAGGAAAAGAAGATGCCACTATCACTAGAACCAGAGACATTCAATGCTTCAAATGTAATGGTTATGGTCATTACTCTAGTAGTTGTTCCAACAAAAGAGTAATACTTATTAGAGATAATGGAGAGGTGGAATCAGAAAGAGAACAATTCGATTCTGAAGAGGAAAATTTAGATCTGCCTCCCAAAGAAGAGTTACTTGTCACAAGAAGAACAATAAATCTACAAACTAAGACTGCTGGAGATGAGCAAAGAGAAAACGTATGTCATACTCACTGTATGGTTCAAGATAAGGTCTATATCCTACTAATAGATGAAGGAAGCTATATTAATGCTGCAAGTGAAATAATGCTGGAAAAAACTTGGTATGAAACTCTTAAAAAGACCAACAACTTATAAACTATAATGGCTTAACGATGAGGGAAAGCTAGAAGTAAAACATCAAGTTAAGATACCATTTTCTATTGGGAGATATGAAGATGAAGTATTGTGTGATGTCTTACCAATGAATGATGGACAAATACTTCTTGGAAGACCTTGGCAATCTGATAGAAGAATCATTCATGATGGATTCACAAACAAATATTCATTTCATTTTGTGGGAACCAAAATTGGCACTATCGATTTCCGTCAGTTAAGGGAAGTAAAAAAAACCTTAACTTTCCCAGAGGTCTCGGATTTCTGCAAAGCCAAACATAAATGAGATCAGAACATGGCAATAGATAATAGTAATACAAAATTGAAAGTACGAAAAGAGCAAAATAAATCTTATTCTGAATCTGCGTATGAGCGTTTTACAACTGGTGAGAAGCATCAGCCACATGAGCTGTTGGCGAGTTCTGTAGTACGAGTATCCTAACATTAGTAAGCGTAATTGAGTCACAACTTGCTAACAAAATAAGAAAATAACCTAATTGTCTAAGTTTTTGGTGCAGAGAAAAACGTGTCTTGTACCATTTCTCCTCATCTTTCTTATATAGACTTTCGAGGTCAGTCCACTTTCTTTTTTCGTCTCTGATTCGAGTTCATTCTTCCATAGAAATCTTCTTTTTCAAGTTTGTTCTTCCGCATAAATATTCCTTTTATATGCGCTTTATCCTTGTGTCGGATGTATGAGAGCTTTCTCTATGGGGGGGGGGGAGATGGCTTAGTCTGTTTAGGACGTATGAGTTCGTTGTGATCAGCACAAAACATGATGGTAGATACATCCGTTTTTAGTCTTTACCAAGGATGTGTGTTTGAGAAGATGTTAGTGCGTATGATTGTTTGGATTTCCAAGATGGCGTTTTCATAGAGGAGAGTGTTTTTGTTGAAAAACAGTTCTTTAGGCGTCTGCGCAGTCTCGCGATGCTGAAGATTGAATTTTTTTTATATACCGCATTTCATGCTTGAAATGTTCGTAGGCTTGAAGATGTTTTAGCGGTGATGCAAGGGTTTTGTTTTGACCTATCGTTAGAAAAAGTTTTGGTTTGTTTGCGGATGTTCGCAGCCAAAACTGTTGTTTTCGTTTGGATGTTGAATTGTTTCTTGTAAGTTTTATTTACGAGATTCATTTCGTAAGTGTTGTCGATTTTACGAAGTTGTATCATAAAATATTATTGAGCTTAATTTTACGAACTTTTTCCGAAAATGTTATCGAGTTTAATTTTATGAAACCTGTTCCGTAAAATGTTTTCAAGTTTCATTTTACGAAAGCTATTTCATAAAATGTTGTCAATTTTACTTTTATGAAAGTTGTTTCGTAAATTGCCGTCGAGTTTAATCCTACGAAAGCTATTTCGTAAAATAGTTTTGATTTTAATTTTACAAAAGCTATTTCGTAAAATATCTTCGAGTTTAATTTTACAAAAGTTGTTTCGTAAAATGTTGTCGAGCTTAATTTTACAGAAATTATTTCATAAAATTTTTTCGAGTTTAATTTTGTGAAAGTTGTTTCGTACATGTTCTACGGGAGTGGTTCGAGTTATTTTTTACTTGGGCATTTTTAAGCGAATCGTGGATTGTTGTGTTTAGCCGTAAAGTGTCAAATGTGCTTGTGACAAAAGAGATTGGCGAAGTTTTTCAAGTAAAGATGTGTTTTTCTTATTGCGAAAATTTTTGGAAAATATCGAGTTACATTAGTGTGGATATTGTAAAATATGGGAGTATACAAGTATACGTATACGTACCCACTCTCCCCCCCCCTTTTTGAGAGGGGGATGGCTGCACTTTTCTTGTGAAACGTTGCCTACTTACATTTTTCCAAGATCAAACCGTCTCGTAGTTCAGTTTGTTGCTGTGAGTGTTTGATTACTCGCTTGGCGATGTTGCGTCATCCGTTTTAGTTGCGGTGGCTACAGTTGGGCCGATGAATTTTTATTGGTTACGGCGTTTCGTCTAGGATGTTGTGTTTAGAAGTTTAATTACCTTCCTTGGATTTAGCAGTTTCTCGAATTGGCGAATCTAGTTCGTCTTTTTCCGAAGCTTTTTTAGCTTTTCCCAAGCATTTTTGGCCATCGGCTGAGTTGTCTTCGCTCATTTGGGTCCGACTATGGGTGTTGTTGTGATCCGTCTTACTCTATGCTCGGCTAGGAAGCAGCGTCGCGACTGTTTTTGGCATCCCCAGATTGTAGATATTTTGTAGGGAGTCGAGAACTTGATGGCTAAATGGTAAGTCGATAGGAATTCCTTCATTAGGTTTATCCAAGGTGTTCCCATGATCACGTTATAGATGAAAGGATAGTCAACTATCTCAAAGCCGATGATTTAGGTGATTTCTTTGGCCACTACCGAGAGTTGAATCGATCCGAGAGTCATAGTTGTCATGCCAGAGAAGCCGGTGATTGGTTTTGGAATCGTGTGACTTTGGATAAATTGACGACCATCCTACTTAGCGTAACGCGGGAGATTAAATTCACAATACTTCCTGTGTTGATGAGAATTCTTGTGACGAGGGGGTGGCTGTGTAGTGTGTCGATTCTGATAGTTTCACTTTCCTCGAAAGAAATCGTGTTGTTTGGAGAATCGGCGGGTGTGAAGAGAAGAGAAGCAGGCTAGTTTGCGCTCGAATCAGCATTGTGATGGTGTGCTTTTATCGAGGAGGTGGTCCTGAAAGTATTGTGATCCCCCGATAATCATGTTTACCTGGCGATGTTTGATGTTGCTACCTTTGTCTTCCCAACCTCTTCCATGTTTTCCCTCTGTTCGAGTACTATGAAGGGCGTTGCCGCCAGGCGGCGCTTGGTCAGAGCATTCGATCGATTTCTCTGATGATATCTTTAATGATGGACACTTCTGACATTTATATCGCGAGTAGGTTTTCCGTTAGCCTAGCTCCGAGAATTTTGAAATTCGCTGTGGAGTGACCTTTGGTTTGGTGGAATTCGTAGTAGGTGTTTTTCATCGTAAGAGACGTCCCAAGTTCAGGTGTTACCCGATGTACTTCCTTGTTCGGATGATGGGTTGATAGCATAGTTATGTGTGCCGCAAATGTCTTCTCCCTCGTGATGGACGTACTTGTCATTACGAGGGTTTTGTTGGTGTCAAAACCCCTTCAGTAAGATTTTGCCTCAGCCAGTATTGCTCTTCAAAGGTTGACTCAACACGTATTAAGCGCAGAAAGATTGACCAGATAGGCTTCCCACCTGAGTATGATAGCTAAGCGGTCAAGCACTCATGGCGTAGACAGATCAAGAAGAATACGAGCGCAGGCCGAGCAAGTTAGGGCCGAGTCAAGGATGCTCTGACTTAGTAGGGATTCTTCAAGATCATAGGAGCAACTAGCCGAGATGATCGGAACAACATGACCTAGACGGAGAGGGTTATAAAAGCAATAGAAAGAAGAATGAGCAGGATCTTTTTGGCCAATTATTGAACTATCTTCTTATTTTAGATAACTTGTATTCTTAGTTGCAAGTGTACTCGTTTAATTCAAATCATTACAATATATTTTTATATTAATTTGTGTTGCGTCTTCTTCCTTATTAACCAAGAAAAATCGAATTCCTCATTGAGATCAAGTTAACAAAATCATATCATAAATTGGCGCCGACTAAGGGGAGTTAAGAGTTCTTTAACGCAGAAAGGAAAACCGAGCCAGATCCAACACTACCATGGCCGACAACGTATCGACGCCACCAGACGGATATGCCACCACGATTCAGGCGCTCCTCCAAACCGTGCAATATATGACCAAAAAATTGGAGACACAAGATGCCCTGAAGAAATCCCGGCTTGACCGACTCGACCAAATGGCGAAGGATTCTGCCGATCAGACTAAGGCGATGGCCAAGCGCCTTGACCGGGCAACCTCTTCGCAACATCGTCTGGCCCAAACCTCCTCACGACGATATCCCTTTTCCAGAGAACATTCTAGGAGACTACGCTTTACTCCTACCCCTCGTTCAGTTAAGAAGCGAGAACACCGCACTAAGACCACGAAAACCCCGCGAAATGGTGACCTCATAAGAGGAACTCGACCAGAGGGACGACCAGTTCGACGATAACCCTGAATAGATGAGTCGCACCTTGAGCCTCGAGGCCTCAGAGGATGAGAAAGACCGGATCAACCTATCGGAGGAATCCGAGGAAGAGTATGATGGATACGAAGAGGGCTCCCGCATCCCACCTTCCCGATCTAACAAGCGACCTCAACAATCGATTAAGGAAATCCAAGAGATGAAAAACTCCCTTCTGGAGGTCGTCTGACAAATGAACTCCAAGGTTCACTTGGCCATCAGCTCATCACCTAAACTAGACTGATTGATGGAGGAGACACTCTGCAACCCATACGCTCTGCACATAAAGAACGCTAGGGTACGAAAGCCCAGGAAAATCAAAATCCTCTTTTATGAAGGAAAAATAGACCCTATTGCATACATGACTGCCTTCAGGATCGTAGTCGGGTGAGCGCAATTCGATGAACATGAAATGGACACAGGTATGCTAACTTTTCAGTGAGCATTTTCAGGGACCCGCACTCACCTGGTTCTCTCGGCTACCTAAGGGTTCAATCCAAAGTTTCAACCAAATGAGTTTGATGTTTCTAAAGCATTATTCGTTTAGATCAAAAGAGATATTTCAGACGCGGGCATGTGGAGCATGACTCATGGTCTAAATGAGCGCCTCCAACAATTCATTAACAGATTCAAGGAAGTAATATCCCGAGTAGTAGTCACCGATAATGATGCCATTGCCGCCCTCAAAAACGCGGTCTGGGGAGAATCTGAATTTCGTAAGGACTTGATATTGAACCCTCCAGCTATGATTGACGACGCACTGCATAGGGGGAAGTATTCACATGAATAGAAGAAGACGTGATCGAGATGCGAAAACAAAGCCAAGAAAAAAATCAAGTGACTCATACCACTGCCCCAAGGAAAAATTCCTCAGCAGGAAACCAAAAGCGGACCTTGGAACCAATGGAAACGATATGAGGATCAAGGAAACATTAAAAAACATTGTGAATATCATAACCAGGACGTTCACTCTACTGAGGAATGCAAAAGCTTCAAGTCATTCCTCTTTAGCAAATACCAATTCGGAGAATTGGTTGAACCCAGCAAGGCAAAAGCAGCTAGCTCCCAGCAAGGAATAGAGGACCAAAATGAAGAGGCTAACCCCCCAAAAAGGACTCGAGAATAATTGCCTCAAATGGCACCAACCCTGCCATTCAAGAAGCAGATTAACATGATTATGGGAAACCATCAAGGCCTATGGACGCGGGGCGGTTTCGTGTGAGAAATGGCAAGTCAAGCCCCAAGAGGCAGGAGAACCTATAATGTTCGACGAGATGGATGCCATAGGGCTCGACATACCTTATGCCGACCTAATTCTTGAAGAGTATGAGATCGCGAAAGTGCTCATAGATACCGAGAGCTCGGTAGACTTGATTTTTAAAGAAACCTTGGTGAAAATGGATACATACCTATCACGAATCAAAGGGCCACCTGCACCATTGACAGGCTTCACCAGCGAGACCTCCTTGATGATCGGAACCATCAAATTACTCATGCACGCAGCAGGAGTATCAAGGATGATTGAGTTCACACTAATCGATAAGACATCGATATACAACGCGATCCTAGGGATGCCATGGATAAATCCAATGAAGGCTGACATATATGCCGGGAATAAGTTTAGACATCATGTTTCACGAACTAAATGCAAACTCGATCTATAAGCTAGTTAAGCTGGAAAAAGCGCAAGTTGGAAGCCGAGCAAGCTCAAGTAGTCAGAGACGAGGTGGATAAGTTGCTAGGTGCAGGATCAATCACTAAGGTGAAATATCTAGAGTGGCTGGAGAATCCCGTGGTAGTCAAGAAAAAGAACTGAATCGCCAAAGACAGTTTCCCGCTGCCAAACATAGATCAGCTCGTCGAAGCCACAGCCAATTACAAGCTACTCTCATTTATGGTCGCCTTCTCAGTAACCACATGCACCAAGGCGACATGGACAAAACCGTTTTTACTATGGACAGAGGCATTTATTGCTATAAGGTGATGTCCTTCGGCCTTAAAAACGTTGGCGCAACTTAACAACGCCTGGTCAATAAGATGTTCTCGGAACAACTAGGCAAGACAATGGAAGTCTATATAGACGACATGCTCGCTAAGTCTTCCGATGAAGACAACTATGTGAGCGACCTGCACACCTGTTTCCAAATACTAAACACCTATGGGATGAAGTTGAACCCAGCTAAGTGCACTTTCGCAGTAACCTCGGGATAATTCCTTGGCTACTGGTGACCAAGAGGGGCATCGAAGCCAATGCCAAACAAATCAACGCACTGTTAAAAATGCCATCACCCAAAAACACGAGAGAAGTACCGAGACTAACCGGACGCATAGCCGCCCTGACCAGGTTCATATCTAAGTCAACAGACAAATGCCTTCCGTTCTATAACCTTCCGAAGGGAAACAAAAAATTCAACTGTAATGAAGAATGCGAGTTGGCGTTCAAGGAGTTGAAACCTATCTGATGACACCCATTTTCCTTTCAAACACTACAAGAAATTAGAGTTTTGTTAGCACCCGTTAATCGCTATAGTAATATACCATAGCGTTGTAGAAAATGCTCCAGCATCGCCCGCGATAATAGGTCTGTGACCTCGCATAGCGCTTTTTGTATCTGCTATTGATATTTTTCTTATAATAGCGGATTGGGTTTTGCAATTGTAAATATTTATTATAGCGTCTTGAAAATGATATTATAAAGTTTAACTATACATATTTTTGTATTTTATTATAGCAGTCTTTAATTACTATCGTAGTCTTCTATCAGTAGTAATTTCCGAATATTTCGTAGCAGTTAATTACAGTAACATAGCAACGTAAATATACTATTGATATCTTTTATCTACCTGATTTTTATTACTAATTATATTTTAATTAATTAATAATATTATCTAAATTGAAATTTCATTACACTTAAAATACACTAAAATACTCAAATTTTATATAATCACAAATATTCTCAAATTACAAATACCACGACCAATAATAAAAGACCTATTACATTAGAATACGCCACAACCATAATGCTTTCGCTAAGAACATTCATTATCACTTTATAAATCATCTACAACTTCTTGAGATTAGCTGAGTCTTGATTCAATAGTTGGCGCCGTCTGTGGGGATTAGCTAGACAATCTTGTAATCTTTCTTTGCAGGAATAATCGACCAGAGCAATGACCACGGGATCAAATGAAAAAGGACCAGATGGATCTAGCATCGACGCAGGAAACATAGATGATCAAGTAGAGAGAACGGGATCTGACCATGAAGACGAGGTCCCAGAAATTACAATGCATGACCTACTGAACCAGATAAAAGAGCAGAAGGCGGAAACCGCTAAACTCATAGCGGAGTCCCAGAACCTAAGGGCGCAGCTAGACGGTATCACCGCGTCCATCAAAGAAAGAGATGCACACACAATCAACCGAGATCTATTCAGAGCATCTCGCCAAACACCCGAGACAACAGACGGGAACCAAGGTCGGACAGATTACACGAACGCAACCAGATTCAGAAGGACAACCGAAGTTACCGAGATACAGAATATCTATGAACAACTGAAGATCATGAGTTCGCAGGTACACCAGGCCACCAGCTCGGCCCTCGACATCCTTCGAGCCATCGAAGAAAGACAGAGAACCCTGTTCTCCAGGAGAGTTACCGACGTCTCAGTTCGGCACTATTCAAGAGATAGGCAGGGACGCACGACCTACGTGGTCACAGACAGTGAGAAAAACGCTGACCAGCCTCCACCTTCAGACAACAATCCAGAAGCGTACTGCGACTTCTACACGCAAACCAGACACAAAATCGCGGACTGCCGCCACTTACAGGCTCTCTTATTGAAGAAATTTCAGGACGGCGAGATTAATACTAGCAGAAGCAGGAACAGCGATCGACGATGAGTTGGAAATTCATGGCACAATTCATCCACGAAGGACAAGGCCCATCAAGTCAGCACAGTTTGGGAGAAAGGCTCGCATACCAGCGATGACATGGCACCTCCCACTCGAACACCCGATCGTAGCCCGGACGACTGAGCTAAAAAGGGATCATTACCGAGAAGACGAGTCAACGTGATCATGGGTGGCTTAGTGTCCTGCAACAACTCTGTACGATCTATCTGAAACTCTGAGCGACGAGCTGTCACTGCGCAAAAAGAGCAAACTAACATCGCGCCGACCTCCCAGCCACTCAAATTTAGAGATGCCGACCTGAAGGGACTAAGTCAACCTCACAATGACTTTCGAGTCATCGAACTAGTCATCGCAAACACGAAAGTAGCTCGAATACTTATTGATACAAGTAACTCGGTGGATATCATTTTCAAAAGAACACTTGATAACATGGGAATCAGTGCCGACCTGGTCAAGGATGGCAACAAAACACTTACGGATTTCAGCGGAAAAACTGTTTCTTCCGCCAGAACGATCAAGTTGCCCGTTGAGGCCGGAGGATCCACCCATATAGTAAAATTCGTCGTCATGGAACAACATTCAACATTCAACGTAATATTAGGTACATCGTGGCTCTATTCCATGAAAGCACCGGTAACGACCTACCACTAATGCATCAAGTTTCCAACGGACAGGGGACGTGGACTGTCAGAGGAAATCAATGCGTAGCCCGAACTTTCTTCTTAACAGAGCATCAGAGACAAACCTTGCAGGTATCAGATAAAACCACAAGCCCACTGCCGATCTATAACTCCACACCGGAACTCGACAAAGTCGAACAAGTCAGTATTCACGCCGAACATCCGAGCTGAACTACAGGAATTGGGAAAGATTTGGATGAAGCAATCAAGGCCGAGCTAATCAAACTACTAAAGAAGAACATCAGTACCTTCGCTTGGACCATGGACGATATGAAGGGTATCGACCCATCAATCACCTGCCACGAGCTAAACGTGGATCCAAGCTACAAACTGATAAAGCAGAAACGCCGCAAGCTCGGAACAGAACGCTCCCAGGCAGTCAATGACGAGGTAGAGAAACTCCTGAAGGTCGGCTCAATTGCCAAGGTGAAGTACCCGGAATGGCTGGGCAACCTCGTCGTCATTAAGAAGAAGAACGGCAAGTGGCGCGTATGCGTCGATTTCACCAACCTCAACAAGGCGTGTCCCAAAGCCAGTTTCCCCTTACCTCATATAGACAAACTGGTGGAAGCTACGGCAGGCAACGAACTCTTGAATTTTATGGATGCCTTTTCAAGGTACAACCAGATCATGATGCATCACGCAGATCGGGAAAAAACCGCCTTTATCATAGATAGAGGAATCTTTTGCTACAAGGTAATGCCCTTCAGGCTTAAAAACACATGAGCAACATACCAACGCTTAGTGAACAAAATGTTCGCCAATGAGATCGGCAGATCTATGGAAGTTTATATCGACGATATGCTTGTTAAGTCCACCGAGGCCAGCGATCACATCCAACACCTCGAGAAGTGCTTCGAAACACTCAACCTCTACGGAATGAAACTTAACCCGGCCAAGTATACCTTCGGAGTCACATCTGGTGAATTCTTAGGGTACATCGTAACGAAGAGAGGGATTAAAGCGAACCCCAAGAAAATCGGAGCCATCCTCAACTTGCCAACACCGCAGACAAAGAAGGAAGTACATAATCTCACAGGTCGCATTGCCGCACTGAACAGATTTATCTCCCCATCCACCGATAAGAGCTTATCCTTCTACCAAATCCTTAAAGGAAACAAGTGTTTTTAGTGGGATCAGAAGTGCCAGATCGCATTCGACGAGCTCAAATCATACCTAACTAAATCACCTGTACTCGCCAAACCACAGGACGGCAAGATCCTCTACCTATACATTGTAGTCTCCGAGGCAGCCGTCAGTGGCGTCCTCGTAAAGGAAAACCAAGGAGAACAAAAAACGATCTTCTACGTCAGCAAGTCGCTCAATGACGCCGAGACACGGTACCCACCCATCAAAAAGATAACACTAACAGTAGTATCCGCAGCTCGGAAACTACGACCTTACTTCCAGTCACATACTATCGTCGTACTCAGTAACCAGCCATTACGCACCATCCTCCATAGCCCAAACCAATCCGGAAGACTGACCAAATGGGCAGTTGAGCTTAGCGAATACGACGAGGAGTATCGAAATCGAACATGTTCAAAGTCCCATGTTCTTGCATATTTCGTTGCCGAAATACCACCCGAAGCACATATCGCACCATCACTAGACGTATGGAACCTTTATGTTGACGAATCACGAAGGAAGCAAGGGTCAGGTGCAGGTGTTAGACTCGAATCACCCACTGGAGAAGTACTTGAACAAGCTTTCAAGTTAAAATTTGAAGCGTCCAACAACGAGGCAGAGTACGAAGCGTTGTTAGCAGGGCTACAACTTGCAAAGAACCTCGGCGCTTCTCGCATACACGCCTTCTGTGACTCCCAGCTCGTCACCAGCCAATTCAGCAGAGAATATTGCGCAAAGAATGACCGGATGCTGCAATACCACCAAATAGTTCAAGAGAAGGCAAGCGAGTTCAAAAGCTTCGAGCTCACCAAAATTCCTAGGACCGAAAACCAGTTTGCCGACACGCTGGCCAACATGGCTTCCACCAAAGAGCTTGAATTGAAGCGAACCATCCGATGGAGTACATAACTTCACCAAGTATCACCACCATGATGGCTAATGCCATTGACGAGCTAGTTTCCTTCGAACGAGAACAAGACCAGCAAGGACAACCCGACTGGCGAACCGAGATAAAAGATTACATTCTTACAGGAATAGTGCCCGAAGACAAATGTGCAGCATGGTGACTTCGAGTCAAAGAAGCAAGATACACCGTCGTTGACAAACAACTCTACAAAAGAGCTGCATCTGGAATCCTACTATGGTGCATCAACATAGACGATGTGTAGAAGGTCCTCATCTATTATTGCAGAATTTTACAAACGATATAGTATGTTGTAAGGTATGATAGCAGTTAGATTTATGCTATAGTAGTATTAGTATAATGATAGCTTTGTATAATGTGTTTTCAAAGGTTCTTATTTTCAATGACCGTAATATTAATGATATAGTATACTATAATATAAGATAGCGTTGATAATGATTGCTATCATATCCATTGTTTTTATAGAATTTATTTTGTGCTACTTTATTATTTATTATATCAATGTACAAACGCTTTTTTCTATATTTATTGCTAATGTTTTATGCGATAGAATTGTTTTTTATGATACTTTTATTATGTTATAGTCCATATT
>OVBE01004776.1:2269-23116 GCA_900406425.1 Iberis pinnata | reverse complement strand
ATATATATACTAAAAATTATACCAAAATTCATAATTTTTTATACTCTATAAAGAACACTTGTTTTTTTTATTTAGACAGAAAAAAAAAACAAATTTCATGACGTCTGTGTACACGACACTTTGTATACATGACGTTAGTTATTCGATGTTCACAATGATTATTCAGTCTGTTTACAATGTCATGTATCATTCAGCATGTGTATAATGTCATGTACATGATGTTTGCGTGTACAACATCGCATATCATGCAGCATGTGTACAACGTTATACACACAATGTGTTCTGTACACAATATTTGTATACACATCATTGTGTATGTGGTACATGTTGCATTATAAACGATGTTGTACATAGACTAAATCATCATTGTGTACATCTAATAATTATACGTCCATTGTACACAACATTATACATAAACTGCATTATCATTGTACATAGTATATGGATATCAGCCTTTTAGTTAATGGTATTTTTTATATATCTTAAAACTTGGATTTAGTTATTAAATTAGTTAGTTTTACTAAAAATGTGGGATATAAAAAATCAATTCTAATAATTAAATTTTATTGTACATCTTATATTTTAATATAAATATATATATATATATATATATAATGATTTAATCATATGTGGAGGTCAATAAAATAACTTAATTTTGAATATTTTTCTCAGAATGGAGATTGTTATTTATGTATTTAGCATATATATTATTATAATATAATTTTCACTAACAATTATTTTTGCTAATCGAGTTTCACACAACAAACAGTTTTTAAAAGTACAATTATTATGATATTAATACTTAACTGTCATCAGATGCACTTGATTAATAATATTTATTTATAATAACATCATACAATTTTTATAACAAATAATTTTTTTTTTTTTACAAACATGACCCCGCTTTAAATCCTACTATAAGTTTATTAGGGAAATACTAGTCACTTCTCGTTGGCAATAATGTGCTTAGTTGACAATTAACCATTGACTTACCATACAATTATCATCATTTAAACAATATAATAGCTAAGCAGTTGCCAATTCTTAATACGGTTGATGAATTAGATAGATCCGTAGATAGCGTTTTAAGAGACGTATTTGCAAAAATAATGTTGTGCCAACATAAAAAAAAAGGTGATATTTTAATTTCTTTATGTCGGTAGTATGTGTATTATATGGATTTAGATTCGGTAATAACGCAACTATAATATTCGTCAAGGTATAAGATTGTGTTATAGTTTCTATATGATATTATACAGAAGTAAGAACTGTATTACCAGCTAAAATAACAAGTTAATTAAATCAACCGGTCTTTGAAATATTTAAAACGACCGCTTCCTTAACTGCTTATAAATTTACTGATTTCGATTAAAATAACCAAGCAAACGAAATACAACGACTTTAGCTAAAAAAAGTGTACCAATTTTTTTGAAAATAATTACAATAATCCCAGTGATGGGGAATTCAACTAGTGCTAGAGTAGAGTCACTAGGTGGGGCAAAGACCACCACACCACAATGTGGTCAGCAAAGTGTATTAATTTGATTTCTTCATTAACTACATTAACAAGTTTTGATCTACACCGAAGTCTTTACAAGATAACACAATTATCTAAAACTGAATTTTGATTTAAATATATATCACTAAAATCTTCTATCAATACTTTTTTTTTAATCTATTGTTATGTTATAAATTTAGAAAATGATTATAAAGTCAGCTGTCAAAAAGAGAACACCGGAATCAAAAACTCAAAAGTAAAAAACTAAGCCAAAAAAAAATCTTACAACAAATTTACAAAGAAAAACTAAAAAACATTACAGAACCAAGATTACTTTTTTAAAAAAAATGCAATATGTTCGAAATCACAAGTTCATTCGAAAGACTTGTTCGAAGTGATAGAGTATACCATATTATGCTACTATTTTCTATTTAGATATTTTGTATACCTTTTAAATTTATGTAACAAACACATATACAGATGTACACTATTTAGTCAACTCTTTTAAATAAAATACAAATGTATTCTATTCACGTTTGCATGGTATCAGAGCCCAAATTATGATCTTTCTTCTTCTTTTTCATTTCATCTCATCTCTCTTTTTTTTTTTTCCATGGCCGCACCAGTAGAAAGCGCCTATGGCGTCATAAATATTAAGTCTCATACCCCTCTCATTCTTGATCGTGATGATCATAATTATAATTTCGGGAGGAAATTGTTTTTGACACAGTGTTTAGCATTCGATATCAAAGGGCATCTCGACGGAACTCTATTGCCTACGGGCGATAATGATGAAGCTTGGCACAAGCGCGATGGGCTTGTGAAACTTTGGATATATGGCACACTATCTACAATTCTCTTCAAATCAAGCTTCAAAACTGGTGGAACATCTTGTGATGTATGTCTCCAGATTGAAAACCAATTTCAGAACAACAAAGAAGCACATGCGATTCAATTGGACAACGAGCTTCGAACCACTGATATTGGAGATCTTAATATTCAGCAATACTCTCAACGAATTAAGTTTATATCAGACTTTCTCTCTAATGTTTATGCACCAGTAAATGAACGAACTCAGGTTATGTATCTTCTCAATGGTCCCAATGAGAAATTTGATAACATAATAAATGTTATCAAGCACAAAGGCAATCTTCTCGTCGTTTGACAGTGCCAAATCAATGCTCGAGCTTTAAGAATCTCGTCTTCAATGTCTCACCAAGATCCCATCGACCATTCACATAGACCACTCTTCCTCGGTAACGGCTCTGTTTGTTGATCGTGATAACAATGCTGCTTCCCGTGGTCGTCTTCAACAACAACGATCCAACAATTTTCGTGGTAATCGATGCAACAACTGTGGTAACAGAAGACACGGAAATACTGGTTTACAAAACCAGCTTAATCCTTACTAAAACTCGTCAAATCCATTGAACTCACCTCCTCCTTTTAATCGATGGACTGCTGCTTTCTCACCATGGTACCAGCAACCTTTTGAACCAGACTATCGCAGCAATCCCAGGCCAGTGACATTGAACCAGAATCGTCAGCACCAACAACAAACTCACAGCTCACAAACCTTCCGCAAGCGTATTCAATAGACACATTACAGGATCTTGGAAATGGAGAGTGGTACATGGACTCTGGCACAACCTCTCATCTCACCACCTTTACAGGTAGTCTCGACTCTCCCCTTTCTTATAACATTAATCAATCTGTCATTATTGGAGACGATTCGAAACATCTTGTCACCCCTATTGGTTTCACCTTTTTCAAACACAATCCAAACCTCTTCCTTAAAAATTTCTTAGTCACTCCTAAGATTGTTAAAAACCTTGTCTATGTTCGAAAGTTTATAAAAGACAATTTATGTTTTGTCGATTTTGATCCCTTTGGCTTTTTTCTGAAGGATCTTCACACCTGGACAATTTTGCTCCGATGTGAGAAAACTGGTGATCTTTATCCTCTTCATGCCAAGCTCAATAAAACTCAGCCTATGGCTCTTCTCGCCTTAACGCCAAATCTATGGCACAAAAGGCTTGGGAATGTTCATGAAGCTATCATTCAATCACTTTTAAAATCTGATTTTATTTTTTGTAAAAATGGCAGAACTTCTACTTGTCTTTCTTGTCAATTGGGAAAACATTTGAAACCCCCATTTGGTTCCTCTCAAACTGTTGTAACTGAGCCACTTCAAATTATTCATTCTGATGTTTGGACATCACCCATCTCTAGTTTAAGGAGAGTACGTTATTACGTTCTCTTCTTAGATCAACTCACTCAATATATATGAGTTTATCTTCTAAGAAAGAAATATGATGTTTTCTCAAAGTTTATTCACTTCTCAAATTGTGTCAAAACTCAATTCAATAAACTTATTCAATCTTTTCAATGTGATAAGGGAAGAAAATACAATAATGAACAATTTCATGAATACTTTGCAAAACATGAAATTATTGTTATATTCTCTTGTCCTCACACTTCCCAACAAAATGGAAAATCTGAGAGAATGATACGTACAATAAATAACTCGATAAGATCTTTGTTGATTCAAGCTCATCTACTCCTACATATTGGATAGAAGCTCTAAATGTTGTTGTTTATTTACGAAATATTATTCCCTCTGTAGCCATTAAAAATCAGATTTCCCACACTCTTCTCTACAAAACACGCCCTCGTTATGATCATCTAAGGATCTTTGGTTGCTTTTGTTTCCCAAATTTGAATCATTCCTCTCTTCATAAGTTAGCTCCGCGATATACTCCATGTTTATTCCTTGGTTATCCATCACAACATAAGTGTTACAGATGCTTAGATTTGAAAACAAATAAAGTCATCATATCCAGGCATGTGTACTTTGATGAAACCATTTTTCCCAAAGCTCAAACACTGAAACAGAATCTTGTTCCTTCCTCACCATAAGTAGTCTCGGATCCCCCTTCCCCACTACTTGTAACGCCTTTTCCATAACCAAACACTGCTCCCAGAGCTTCATCATCTCCGTCACTTCCTGCCTAGCCAGCTCAAGTTATTGCACCTCTAATGGTAACACAAGCTACGGGTAGCATTCGCAAGCCCAAAGATGTTCTTTCTCTCCTTTCCTCTGCACCTTCACCAGTTCCAAAAAGTCACCTAAAAGCCCTTTTTGAGCATAACTAGAAACAAGAAATGACTGATGAAATTATTGCTATGAGAAAGACTAAGAGTTGGGAATTGGTTACACGACCATCTCATACGAATGTTGTCCGATCAATGTGGCTATTTAAATATAATTTGATGTAGATGGACATATAACTAGACATAAAACATATTTAATTTCTAACAGAAAATCGTAGGAAGAAGGGGCAGCAACCATCAGAACGGTCTTGAGTATTGCACTCTCTAGTAAATGGTCAATTCATCAACTTGGTGTTCAAAAAGCATTTCTCCATGGAACGCTTGATGAAGATGTGTTACATGTTCCAACCTCCTTGGTTTGTAGATCCATCTTGGCCTCATCATGTCTACAAGTTGAACAAGGATATTTATGGATTAAAATAGGCGCCCCGTTCTTGGAATTTCATATTTTCGTCTTACCTCACTAACATCGATTTTGTCTCTAGCAAATCAGATGCATCTCTTTTTATTTACAGGAAAGAAGCTTCGACGACCTATATCCTTATCTACGTTAATGATATAGTCTTTACAACATCATCAAAAACTCTTCTTCAACAGATTATAGAGTTACTAAAGAATGAGTTTCCAATATTTTATTTAGGTCGGCTTCATCACTTTCTCGGAATCAAGGCAGAGATTAATAAGACTGGCCTCTTTCTCACGCAGCAGTCCTATGCTCTTGACATCATAGCTTGTGCTAATATGATAGAATGTAAGCCCATCGCAACCCCGACAGATGTCAAGTCCAAACTCTTTGCTGCTTCAAGTGATCCCATAGACGAACCAACATAATATAGATCACTTGCATGTGCACTACAATACCTAACATTCACCCGGCCAGATATTTCTTATGTTGTGTATCATATTTGCTTGTTCATGCACAACCCACGACAAAGTCACCTTCAAGCGCTTAAACGAATCATTCTCTACATCCAGGGAACTGTCAACTATGACCTAAAGTTAACGCACAACCCAATTGATACTCTCATCGCCTATTTTGATGCGGATTGGGTGGGTTGTCCTGATACTAGGTGATCAACTTCTGGTTACTGCGTCTTCTTGGGTTCGAATTTTGTGTCATGATCAGCTAAACGCCAGCAAACTGTTTCCTGATCAAGCTCTGAGGCCGAGTATAAAGTTGTTGCAAATGCTGTCGCAAATTTAACTTGGCTTCAAAACCTGCTTCTTTAACTTGACCGTCCACTACAAAAAGCTTCGATTGTCTTTTGTGATAACATCAGTGTCGTCTACCTAGCGACCAATCCTGTCAAACACCCAAGAACAAAGCATATTAAATTAGACATTCACTTTGTGAGAGAAAAGGTTTCAGTTGATCATGTCCGGGTCTTTCATATTCCTTGATCAATGCAATATATTGATATATTCACAAAGGGACTACCAACATCCATCTTCACAAAATTCAGATCAGTCTCACCATCCGACCATCGGAAGCTTCAACTGTCTTAGGGTGATAGAATATGGTACATTCTGTTATTATTTTCTAGTTAGATATTTTGTATAGCTCCTGAATTTATGTAACAAATTGTTACACACATGTAAACTATTTAGTTAGCTCTCTTGAATGAAATACATAGGTTTTCTATTCACGTTTATACAAAGTATAGATTTTTAATACAAAAAAATTCTAAAAAAATTTAGCTAAATTCAAACAATTTTTATGTAATCAAATTTAACATTTTTTTAAAAAATACGGTAAATTTATTTTGATTTAGTCAACCAAAATAACTTATTAATTTGACTAGTAAGAAAATATTTTAAAATAAATCACCTAATAATTAGAGTTTTTTACCTAAATATTATTTCAATTTTTATATATATTCTTTTTCCAAATCTTCAACTTTTTAATTTGTATATAATTTATTTTTCTTATATAAAAAAAATCGAACCAAATAGCCGAGTCAAATCAAACCCACTCTTATTATGAGACTTGACAAGCTTATTACTCCCTTTTCCTACTCAAACAAATTGTTGAAGTGACACGTCATATTTGATTTGACACGTCATTGCATAAGTACAATAACATGTATCAGATCTAGTCACGTCATATATCGCAATCACTTGTTTTTATTGCCACCGTCCCCTTGAAGTCCACAAATTCTTTCTTTTACCAGTTCCTCTTGTTTGACAAAGATAAAATAATCAGCTTCCTTTTCAACTTTTTAATGTCTTAATGATAAAAGATTTCGATTAATAGTAAAATTCAGCTCTTCCGTAACTTTTCGATTAATAGTAAAGTAACACTTTTTCTTTGGATCGTAAACATACTTCTGGCTCAGAAAATATGATTATCCAGGATTTTTGGGAAGTAATGAGAAAATAGTTTGTTCACATAGGATTTTGAATGGTAACTACATATAAGACGATGTGGCTAAAAAAATTAGTGGAACAATACGATACAACTAAAGTTTGTAGGAGGAGCATAATAAATGTGGTTCAATGGTTTTTGAAAGATAACAAAAAATATATGTAGTATTATATGTTTTTGAATAGTAATTTTTGGGGTTTACTAATTAGTTTTAGAAGTCTAGAAATTAGAATTTGAGTTATGATTTTATTTTAAAGTTGTTGCAATTTATTTTTAAATGATGCAAAATTACATTGAATAGTTCAAACCAATTCTAAGAAAAAAAGATCGGTAGAAAATCGCAAAAATGAGTGAAAAATTGAACTGGCAAAAGCCCGTGAAAGAAAAAGAGGATACTCATTATCACTATGGATGAAGGCAGTCGCAGACTAGATCCGCGCCGTCGACAAAATGCATGACGTCCAAACCCATTGCACCAAAGAGACTCAACCGTTCACGTACGAGACCGAACTCACAAGACTTGCCTCGAACGCGTCATGCCTCGAACGCATCATGCCTCGAACGCGTCAGAGACCTCCTGCCAAGCATAGAGAAAACTCATATAAGCACAAGAATAAACCAATGATTTTAAACCCGAAATGGACAGGAGGTCGAACCGGATTAAACCACAAACCAGAGATACACCCGGATCGATCAACCATAAAACCCAAAACTATTTGAACCAAATACGGGTTGAACCATCAAAAACTCAGGAACCAGCGAGCCAGTCAGACCGCTTCAAACTGAGTTTAATTTTTTTAACAATTTTTTCTAAATTTTTCCTTTTGTTAAAATAAATAATATTTTTTCTAAATTTAAATCCAATAACTTTTATAATTATAAGAATTGAGATCTAATTAGCTATATGACATATATTTGGTAAGTATATAAATTTTAAATACATCAAACGTTTAGATTTTTGTAAGTGTTTAATATATGAAAAATATAGTTTAACATTTCATGCTTTTTGTGACTTACATTATGTTTTTTATTATTATTGTTAATTTATGATTAGATTTTTTCTGGGTTAAATTAGAAAAAGAGTTTGTTTTATTTTATTGCTAAATATATATATATATATATATATCTAAATTTTTAATAAAACAATCAAACCCGGTCGAACCCAATCGCACCACAATGACCCACAATCCAAAATAAATTTCAGTTCGATTGTCGGTTCGATTTTCAAAACATTATAATAAATGAACAAAAAAGATATCAAATACGAAGTCAGAAAAACCGAAAATTCTATAGCAAAGCATCATACAACAATGAAGATAATGGAAAGACTAGCGTTTCATCAAAGATATAAAGTACTCCCTCCGTTCCAAAATATAAGATATTATAGAAAATTATTTATGTTCCAAAATATAAGATATTTTTGCATTTCTATACATATTTTAAAGCTATTAGATAGTTCATATCCAATAATAAAATGTTAAGTTTTTATTGATTGGTAAAGTATTTTTAATGTATAATGCATAATATATTTTAAATGAAAAAAACATTTTTTTTTAATATGCGAGCTTTTAATCAACATCATATATTTTAGAACGGATGAAATATTTTTTAATATTTACATTTAAATAACCAACATTGCTAAATATTTTATATATAATCACAAAATATTTGTAACATAATTATTGTATTTATTCTAAAGTATCATATATATACTACATTTATACGAAGAAAAAAAAATCGAAATTCATCATATACGAAACTTGTTTTAGTTAGGTTTTTTTTTCTATTATACACACTTAAGATACAATCTCATATCAGTGTCCACTTATTTTTTCTACTAACGAAGGAAAAGACATATGATAAGTCAACTTAAGCAAGAAATTTAATTTCATAAAGCAGAGTCCATAAACTCGTAATTATTCCCTAAACTAAACTCAATACAGAGCTGTCATCCTCCCAACTTTATTTTACACAGCCTGTCATTGCCCCCACTGGTCGTTCAAACTTCTAAATAAAATACAAATAAATATTGAAATTAAACATGACCACAAAATGACAAAAGCCTACGTGGCACTTTCCTTTTATATATAACACATATGTCAACACATTTCTCTTACTATTAACCGGAAACCGAGTCGACTCAGGCGAGTCAACAATTAATGGGTATATGCAGCTCGACCGAGTCGACTCAAGTGGCGACGGCGAAGCTGATCTTACAAGACGGGAGGATGATGGAGTTCACGAGTACTGTTAAAGCTGGTTACGTTCTGCAGAAGTATCCGATGTGTTTCATTTGTAACTCCGATGATATGGATTTCGACGACGTCGTAACCGCCGTAAGCGCCGACGAGGAGCTTCATCTTGGACAGCTTTACTTCGCTCTACCTCTGAGCTCTCTTCACCACTCTCTTAAAGCTGAGGAGATGGCTGCATTGGCTGTTAAAGCTAGCTCTGCTCTCATGAGAAGTGGTGGTTCTTGCGGCCGAGATAAATGCCGGTGTCGCAGGAAATGCGTTTCGCCTGTTATCTTCTCTTCCCGGAGAATGGCGGCGGTGGGACCCAACGATCAGACGAGGAACGGTAAAAGAAGCCGTGGTGCTGGTAGCGGAAGGAAGATGTATGCGGCGAAGTTGAGTAAGATAGAGGAATAAAGGGTAGTTTGGAGATTTAGTAACTATTGTAGGGGTTTATTTGTAATTATGTAGTGATTGGGTGGTGCCGAATTGCATCTTGCAAGATGTGAAAAGTGATTAAATTTCATTCAAGGAGAATCTCACGTCGAAGATTAAACATACACTCTCGTCTCTGTAACTAACTCCCTTTAGGTCTATGTCTATCAAACCAAACTAACTGCTTTCATGTTTATGAAACTTTTTACTAATCACCAAATTATCCGTTGATATTTTACTTTTATTTCCTTATTAAATTACAAAAATATACCATTTCTTAGGGTGGGCAAAAAATCCGAAACCTGAAACCGAATCCGAACCCGAAAAAAGTACCCGAACCGAAATTAAAAAATATCTGAACCGGTTTTGCTTTTTATAAGTTTGGATACCCGAATCCGAATGGATATCATCCGAAACCCGAAAAAAAACTCGAATGGATACCCGAACTTATGTTTATTATATTAAATATATATTTGTGGATAAGTTTGTTATCATATACTCCTTTCGTTTCAAATTAGTTGTCGTTCTGGAGAAAAATTTTTGTTTCAAAATATATGTCGTTTTAGGTTTTCAATGCAGAAATTAAATGAATTTGACTTTTTTAACCAATAGAATAATTGCAGGAGTTTTTTTTTCTATTGGTTGATTTAGAATATTTAATGGTTTTTATAGAAAATAGAGATTTCTTAATTTGTGTGCAAAACTCTAAAACGATAAGTAATTCTTAACGGAGGGAGTATATATATGTATAGGGAAAAAAGTCCACGAACATTCAAATTTAGGTCGTTTAAATCACGAACTTTCAAGTGAGCCATTTAATACACCAATTTTTCATCAAAACCCATTTAAAACATCAACTTTCATTGAATTTGCAAATTTAAACACGAGGTTAGTCAACGATTAAATAAAATTAACAGTGTTAAATCTTAACACTAACGTCGTTAACTTAGTCTCTCGTTTTTTTTCTTTCATTTCTCCTCTTTCTTAATTTGTTCTGCTTTTGAAAGGTGACTCATGAAACAATACACGATACTTCTTCATTTCTCGGAGAGTTTGTTCAGAATAAGTTGAGAGATTTTTATGACTACTTGCAGAAAAATTGGAACAATTATGTCGCTGCTTTAAACTTTGATCGTCATTTCTTTGCATTTTCTTTTTCAATATCTCTCAGCAACGATTTGTACTAGTTCATTCATACTTAAAATGTTTGTTTCGTCTACTTCCTAGCTCGTGAATATTAGATTCTTGTTTATTTAAGAACATAAATTCAATTTCATTAATTCATAATTGATTTAGCTGTAACAAAAGATTGCTTTCATTGATGGCATGCAATGCACATCGAGAGAAAAGAGATAAAACAAGAAAAAAGGAGCTTTGGTCTATTCTTGAAAAAGATACTCTCCCGCTTTGCCTTATCTAACCAAGCCTGCAACATCTGCTGCACTTTCTTTATAATGAGTGAGTCCTCATCTTATAGGAGCACCACCATAAATTGGTAAAACTTGCTTCTTGAGAACTCATCTTTCATGAAAGAGACTATAGTTATGTTTGTGCTATCGATAACCACAATCACAGCATGTGTTCCACGATAGTATGTTGCTCATGCAGTCCTTAGGCTATATTGCCGACCAAGATCCCATACCCACAATATACACGACAATAACATTAAATAAACTCCACTAAGATCTAGATCCTAAATCCAACTATAACTACTTGTATTTTGGAGAGGAAGTAATTTAAATTGTAAATGCGATGCTTAACAATGCGTTATGCAAAAAAAGAAGTCTGATTTATTAGTTGGGTACAATTTATCTGCATCATTTTGACATATCAGAACATACGCAAAAGACCATGAAACATAATGGTATAACCAGTGGCGAACCCAAAAATACTTTTTACCGGGTGCAAAAAAACTTTACAAAATTATAAAATATTTTATAAAAAAAAAAATTTAGCATGTGATAATGGTCTAATGATTTCCACTCAAAGAAAAGTTTCATTGTTGGTCTAGGTTAGTAAATTATTCTTGCTCACTCGAAGATGGTAACACACTTTAAACTCATTAAAAATTCACCTTGAAGAAAGATTAAAAGTCACAATCTCCCACTCTTATTAGTTATTAAAAAAACTACTAAAAATTATTTAGTTTACAAATATCAAAAATTAGAAAAGAATTTTTAACTTATACATCATAAAAATACCAAATAAATTTGAATTTTTAAGAAAAGATTAAAGAAATTTTTTTGTTTCACAAATATAATTGTTAAGTTTTAAATCATTAATTAGTGGCATTTGATAGAGATTACAAAAAGCACACATATTATACCATTATAACTAATATATTGTGTAAATGTTGGACTTTTTGCTTATTTTACATTATATGTTATATTATGTGAAAACTAAAAAAGTAATGAATAAGTGCTTCTCTTCTTTTAAATGAAAGGTTAAATAATAAAGGTTCAAATCAAAGAGTAAATGGGGTCATTTAACAATATTTTTCATAATCATTAAAAAATTTATAATTTTTACTGGGTTCAGTTGAACCCCTTACCTCATATATAGGTCCGCCACTGGGTATAACTATGACTTGACCACTGTCTAGAGAAGGAAGTACCAAACAATCTTCTCTCTGGTATAACAAGTAAGGCAGAGAAACATCATCTCCATAAATTTACATACGAAACTATCATTTGCAACACATAGAAGTGTTCGAACTAAGAAACTAAGAGCTTGTGATGCCTTCTTTACCAATGATGGAAAATTTAGCCAAAACGTGAAACAAGTAACCAAACTAAAGAGAATAACACAATAAATGATTGCAAATTTACAAATTTCTATTCCGATATCCCAAGATTCAAAATCAAAGATTCCTCGTCCACTCGAATCTCCATGTCGAGCTAACTGGTTTTATTGTTCTGCAAGTCATAAAAATCTCTCAACTTAATCTGAAAAAATTCTCAAAGAAAGGCAGAAGTATGACGTATCGTTTCATGAGTCACTTCTCAAAGACAAGAGACTAAGTTAATGACGTTAGTGTTAAGATTTAACACTATTAATTTTATTTAACCGTTGACTAACCTTGTGTTTAAATTTATAAAGTCAATGAAAGTTGATGTTTTAAATGGGATTGGATGAAAAATTAGTGTATTAAATGACTCACTTAAAGTTTGTGGTTTAAACGACCTAAATTTGAAAGTTCGTGGTTTAATTGACTTTTTTCCCTATATATATATTAGCATATTCAAGAAAAATAGATTTTAAATGTTAAATTGTGTAACTTAATGGAATAATGAGTTTTTGGTCTTATATATATTTATTTATACACTAAATTCTATATTTAAATTGAATCAGTATAAGAAAAATCTTGTATAATTTTGTACAATAGTTTAATTTTCATAGATTAAATAAAATCAAAAGAAAAAAGAAATCATATTTAAACTAATTATCAAACATGTTTAACACTAATTAAAATTTTAAGTTGATTAAAATCATAAAAATTTTAGGTCGGTTGGTTCGATTTTTTTTAATAAAAAAGTTTGGATATCCAAATCCGACCCGAACCCGACCCGAAACTATAAAATACCCGAACGGATTCTAGATCTCCTTATCAAAAAACCCGAAAACCCAAAAAACCCGATCCAAACCCGAACGGATATCCGAAGACCCACCCTTACCCTTTCTGTTTTTCTAAAATAGCTTGTTTTATTTTAAAAAAATATCTGTCTATTAAAAATGACTTATTTATTGTACAACTACAAAGTCTCTCCACCCTTTGCATGGCCTTTAACATCATTACGAAATTGTGAATTTAAAATGTTATCTTATTTGATTGCATATCTTGATTAAGTAAGTTAGCTTTAATATTATAAATATAATAATATAAATTAATTTCTGAAAATAAGTAAAAGCAAAATTGAAAATTATTATTTTTATTCTAATTTAAACTACATGATGAGTAATATATATATATTTTTTAGAAGCAAAAATTATGAAGCATGTCGTGTGATAGAAAGAAATGGTTTCTTAAAATAGAGAAATAAAGTGTACACATACACTCGGATGAAGATTTCCTAGCAATTTCAAGTTAACAAACTTGATTAATAATATTTAATTATTTTATATTTATGTCATTTCATTTTAAAAACTATTAACTGGAACCAAATGACATATTTATGTCATTTCATTTTAATAACAAACTATTCTGTGATAGTGCTAATTTCAGTTTTGCTATCGTAGGTATCCCTCACGTTTCATAGCATGTTCAAAACTCTATGGATGTTGATGAATAAGCGATAATGAAAAAATTGGTGGCGCTTTGTAGATTTTGGTAACACTTTACTTAATCTCTCTTATTGTATTTTTTAATAGATGTTGATACTCAATTATAACGCTAATTCTAACCCCTAACCTCTAAAAAATTTCTAAGTGCTACAAATTTTCCTCTTTCTCATTTTTCCCTCTATTCTTTTTCCCTATTCTCTTTCCCTTATTCCCTTCATCACTCGATACCTTCATCGATCCCTCAAATATCAAATCTCTTCTTCTTTTCTCTTCTTCCAGATACCTTCAATCGATCCCTCAAATATCGATCCCTAAAATATCACATCAATCTTAGCTCGTGTCATATGCATCTCTCTCAAATATTATCTCTCATAGATCTCATCGATCTCCTCTAGTTAAGCAAATTAATCAAGTCGGGGATTTGATTCCGTAAATCAACCCAAGGAGCTTACAGAGAAGATAATAAGAGAAATTTTGTACCAATCCCCTTACTAATCGTTTGTAGAATAGAAAGGGTTTAAGTCGAATCCACGGAGACTAAAGTTGCAACACTAAAAATATGAGAATCAAGCTAATCTAGAGCCAATGATGTTTTATGAGTTTTAAATCTAAGAAACAAATGCAAATAAATGAGAAATAAAGAAGAATACAAATAAGATAAAAGCATTGGATAATGATCTTACTATCAAGAAATAGGATTAATAATCAACCAACAATGAAATAATCAATCAATGTTAATCATTGGTCTAGGATTCCCTTAATTAGACTAATCCACTCGCGTGGCACTAATCGCTTTCCTAATCATGCAACTAAAACAATCTCTCGGATAATTACATAATCAAGAAGCTTTAAGTTCTAATCCATGATTAACCACTAAACTAACTAACACAAATTTCTTTGGTTAGGCCTCATTTAGCATTAAAAAGTTGGTTCCGACATTTCATCGAACACCTTTCGGGCACAAATCATTATATGATCTAGAGATGAGTGATCAAGTCAAATCTAGCATTAAGATCATCTAATGAATGAAGATCAAGCATTAACAACCACAAATCATCATCAATCAACCTCAAATCCATATCCTATCTAGCCTAGATCCAATAACCAAAACATAATCCCAAAATGCAAAAACACAAAGAACAAGCAAGATGCATATATTAAATATAGCATAATCCACATACTCGATTTCTTTTCACGTTGCTTTGAAAGGCGCATAACAAAACCCTGGATGAAGAAGGGAAAATGTTTCGGCTCTTCACACAGAAGTTGAGGTAATACGAGTTTAGTTCTTCTGTTATTCTTAAAGGTTTATTGGGTTTTAGATTTCTAGGGAAGAGGCAACATCTTCTTTGGATCAACTTCATGAAGTTGTATTAGAGCTTAACTCTTTTAAGACCTTGTCCAAAAGATTAATATTGACTTAAGAGGAAATGGTAATGTTATTTTAAAAGTTTCATACTTATCATTTATATTCGATAGTTTATCCTCTATAACTCTTTGGCTCAGGAAGAGATTATTCTAAAGAGGTGTTGGCTTTCACGTTATTGGGGCTTATGCATTAGACATGGTAACACCATTTTTTTACAATTTAGCTACATGTTTGTAAACAATAATAACTCTGTGACCGATTCTATTAATATATTATGACATTCTTTGACTACATATATTATCATGAAACAAGTGGTATCACTTTCTTCCACGAGACAAGGAATTACAGGAGAGCAAAATGGCTATTAAGAGTTACAAAAAGACTTTTTTGCATTTACTCTAGACCAAGAAGACTTGTTTGCATTTACTCTAGACTTGTAGCTGCTGATGCCAACAAGGAAAATGTAAGCTGAGATTCTAGGTTGCTCTCTACTAAATCAAAACTTGATTTGAATTGTTATTATTCATATTGATTGCGTATTGGCTTGTGTGTGTTTGGATAGGAAATGACTATGGATGAATATGAGAAAATAGGTTGTAGAAGTCAATAAGTTTTCTTATGGTTGTGTATTCTACTTAGCAGGCTGTGAGCATCAATTAGTTTCTAAAGCCAACAGAGGGTGAGTCATTGATAATTTATACAAACTTATGCCTGACTGGTTTTACTTTAGGAAACAATACTCTTTTTGGTTTTACAACTTAGTCTTTAGATGTTTTCTTATATATTTCATACGGACAAGTATGTTATCCATAAACTTATTGATGCTAGTATGAAAAGAATGGATAACTGATCAGACCACTAAGGGATCAAAACAAATAAGTTACAGAAAGAGGTTGTTTCACTTGACTTGTAGAAATGTTTGTTTAGTGTTTCTTGTAGTGTACGAGGAATTAAGGTAATAAACTGGTATATGTATCATGTGATTAATTGGTCTCTTAACTGTGATTGAGTCAAGGCAGTGGTTTGGTGAAGATATTCTGAGATGAAAATGCTCCAAAATCTTAGTGCTGACAAGTCCCAGGGAAGATCAAGTCAAATTCACAAAAGAAGGTGAACATCTTTGTAAGACATGTCTTCCGTTGGACCTGTCGGTACTTGGATTTTGGAGTATTTGGTTGAAGAACTCTATATATATGACTTTGGAGTGAAAGTGAAATTTGTATTTTCTTTGTGGGTTATGTTTCAAAATCCACAAGTTATTAGGAAGTGAGTTTTTTTTTTCTTAACATGATCTAGTATCATTTGAATGCTAAACCTAATTCAGCAATGTATTAAGTTGATATTGGATTAATGATTTCTGGTTTATTTTTGTCAAAGGTAGAACAAAATGTCCATATACATATTATCAATGTGTTTAGAACTCAGAAGGCTATTACTATATTTCAATTTAATATGTAAAGGAGCAAATTGTCAACATACTTATGTCATGGTCTGTCTTCTTTTTAATCTATATTTTCAATTTAATATGTAAAGGAGCAAATTTCTAAATAAATATTTTTCTATTTTAAATAAACTTATTAAGATTTTCTATAATTTTCAGAATTTTAATTTGTATAGTTTATATTTTTTGCCATTTTAAATTAATGAAAAATGTAGATATTTTTTTTTTAAATAAACATTTCAAAAAATTAAAAGAATGTGAAAGATGTTAATTTTTTGAAAAATGTGAATTTTTAATTTTGTAACTAGTATTTTTTTAATATTTCGCTAGAATCAACCATAATAAAATATAACAATATTTATTTTTTATTTTTATAATTTTATATTTCATATATTTTATGTATTCCACTATTTGAAATTAAGATAAATATTAAAATATTTATGTTTATTTAATATAAAAATTATAATATTTTAAATAATTTAAGCAAGACATGTGAAACATTACAACATGACAATCTCAAAAACTTAAAACATTTACCTTTAATATATAGGATTAGAATATAGAGTTTAGGATTTGTAGCTTAGTGTTTAGTTTTTCAAGGTTTGTGGTTTGAAGTTTTGATTTAGTGTCTAGTTTGTGGTTTGAGGTTTTATTATTTAGTGTCTAAGGGTTTGAGGTTTATGGTTTAGAGCTTTGATTTAGTGTCTAAGGGTTTGAGGCTTTAATTTAGTGAGCATATGTATTCAATTTTGTTTTGTATTTACTATCTTTAAAAAAGTAATTACAACATGACAATCTCAAAATCTTAAAATATACCTTTAACATATAGGATTATAGAGTATAGATAAGGGATTTGTGTCTTAGTGTTTAGTTTTTCGATGTTTGTGGTTTGGGGTTTTGATTTAGTATCTTAAGGGTTTGGAGTTTAGGGTTTAGGGCTTTGATTTAGTGTAAGGGTTTGGAGCTTTGATTTAGTCAGCATATGTATTCAATTTTGTAATGTATTTACTATCTTTAAAAAAGTAATTACAACATGACAATCTCAAAAAATTAAAATATTTAACTTAACATATATAGGATTAGAGTATAGAGTTTAGGGATTTGTATCTTAGTATTTAGTTTTTCGATGTTTGTGGTTTGATGTTTTGATTTAGTCTCTAAGGGTTTGTGGTTTTGATTTAGTGTTTAAGGGTTTGTAGTTTGTGGTTTGGGACTTTGATTTAGTGTCTAAGGCTTGATTACTTCTCATAACATTTTTAAAACGCCATGAATGTAAATCTATAAGGCGGGAATTGAAAATTATTAAGGCGCTACAGTAAGCATTTACGCATTAAACTTAAACCCAAAAGAAAAACAAAATATTTACCCTTTTTCGAGTTCGCAGCAACGACTAGGGTTCTTTGCATGTCCTTCCCTCTTTTCTCCTTCTCATTTTACAGTGTTCAATCTCAGGTTGTGCAGGTAAATTTGACGCTCTGATTTCACTTCCAGTACTTATATTTCGTTCCATTTGTGCCACATAAGTCTGATTTCATTGTCAATTATATAGATTGAAGCTCTGTAATCGTGAACGTAGCGATACAAATAAAAAGCTCTCCAACACTCTTAGACAACAGATTGTGAGTACTGTCACTGATTGTCATTCTTTCTATAGTTTCTTGATGTCCTAGTTTTGATTGAATATCTTTGCGTGGTGTCTTGTTTTTGGTTTACTTGATTTTTCTGAGTTCAAGTAAGGACATACAATGGTGAAAATGGCAAAGGATTGGGTATATCTTAGTAGGTATGGAGTTTAATTCTAAATGTTGTGTATCCTCTATATGTTGTATATGCCCCTAAACATTTGTTTATACATTGAAGAGTTGATCCAGGATGGTGCATGGGATTTTGTAGAGGCAACATCTTCGGCCTCAGAAGAAAGTGACATGATTATATGTTTGTGCATCGATTGTCGTAATATGGATCAACATTGTCGCAGTGATGTAGTTCATCATCTGGTAACAAGAGGAATGGATGAGACTTACAAGCAGCATAAAGATTGGTTTATTCATGGTGATTCTATATTAGAGTCTGACGGTGGAAGCAAAGTAACACAATATAACAAATAAATAGTTGGGTTATATCAAGTTGCTCAATACACATATGAAGAGTTGGTTGGAACAGATGAGTCTGCTGAGGTTGATGACAAGAAAGAAGATGAGTTCCTTTCGAAGCTAACAGATGGTGAAACCCCACTATATCCTAGTTGTGTTAACCATAGCAAGCTCTCAGCTATTGTTTCATTGTTCAGAATTAAGACACAAAATGGATGGTCAGACAAAAGCTTCAACGAGCTGATTCGGACATTGACAAGCATGTTACCAGATGATAATGTGTTGCACTCATCATTATATGAAGCTAAGAAATTTCTGAAGACTTTTGATATGGGTTATGAAAAGATTCACGCTTGTGTTAATCATTGTTGCCTGTTCAGAAAGAAGTTTGAGGAGCTTGACAATTGTCCAAATTGCAAGGCTTCCTGATGGAAGGTTAATACTCACACTGGTGAAGTGAAGAAGGGTATTCCACAAAAAGTGTTAAGGTATTTTCCGATAATTCCACGACTCAAGAGAATGTTTCGGTCTGCGGAAGTGGCCAAGGAGTTAAGGTGAAATTTTATTAAAAAGAGCACTGATGGGAAGATACGTTACCCTGTAGATTCTGTGACATGGGAGCTGAATGATGACAAATATCCTTCCTTTGCCACTGAACAGAGGAACGTTAGGCTTGGTTTTTCCGCAGATGGATTCAATCCATTTAACATGAAGAACAGTCGGTATAGTTATTGGCCTGTGCTGCTGGTGATCTACAATATGTCTCCAGACTTATGCATGAAGAAGGAAAACATCATGCTTACCTTGTTAATCCCTGGTCCCCATCAACCTGGTAATAATATTGATGTCTACGTAGAACCATTGATCATGGATATAAACTATTTATGGAACGATGGAGAGTTAACCTATGATGCGTATAGTAAAACCACATTCACCTTGAAAGTTGTTCTTTTATGGACTATCAATGATTTACCTGCTTATGGTAATCTAGCCGGCTGTAAAGTGAAGGGAAAAAATGGGGTGTCGTGTATGTGGAATAAACACCGATTGTTTGTGGTTGAGTAACAGCAGGAAGCATGTGTATATGTCCCATAGAAATTGGCTGTCACCAACTCATATATATATATATATAGAAGGAAAAAGTCATGGTTCGATGGACGTACAGAATACGGGACAAATGGTAGGATTTTATCTGGTCAGAATATTTCCAAGCTCCTGAAAAATTACAAGAATGATTTTGGGAATGCTAAACAAGTTGGAAGAAAGAGGAAGATAACTTAGTGTGTTGAACCAGGCTCTGGAAGCGAGAATAAATCAGATGAAGAGGAAGACGAAGAAGAATTGTCCAGATGGAAGAAGATATCTAGTTTTTCAATCTACCTTACTGGGAGGTATGTTTGGAAGAAGAGTTTCATACTGATGTATTTATTTAAAATTTCTACCACTACAAGAAATATGCCTTTTCTTAGCGGTCTAAAAATGCTATCGTAGGATTGCATAGTATTAATTAAACGATATAACAACGCCTGTCATTATAGGTTGGACACTTTAGATAGCGGATTTAATGTATGCTATAATTATTAAAGTTACGATAGCGTAGTTGAAGATGCAATTATTTATTTTTATAATATCGTCGTATATTTGTTATTGAAAGTTTTTAATAATAGCTTTAGTTTTATATATTCAATAGCGTTGGATTTGTATTATAATTGGATTGCATCTATAGCAGTTTGTTTTACAAAGATATCAAACTATTTGTGCTATTATTGTGTTGTAATTATGATATATCTTTTAATTGTTTGTCAAAAAAAGAATAATTAAATTATTTATTACATCCATNTATTTTATTATATCCATAAAACATTTCCATGTTTATAAAAAGAGTAGCATTTCCATAATAAAAACCATAAAACCTATCAAACATCACCAAGACTATTTCAATCTACTACCAGTAACCCTTCATAATCATTTCTAACATATATACTACCATCATCAGCATCTTCACTTTCTCCATCAT
>OVBE01004775.1:0-23124 GCA_900406425.1 Iberis pinnata | reverse complement strand
TATGACCACTACAACGATATGATAGTGTAATTAGGAATTGATAGTGTAGGAAAAACCAATCTCACCCTTAAAATTCCTACTATCAGCAGTACCAGGTGGAATAGGTGTCGGAACAAGCTGTATTGGCAGTGATGCTGAAGCAGGGAACTGATCAAATTTATCATCGACATATACCCAAGAAGATGCAGGGCTGGAACGTGGCGTTATAATCGGGTTTTATGTTGAAGCAAAAGGAAACGTCCCTTCATTAAAAATCACATCCCGTGAGACAGTCACTTTCTTTGTGTCAAGATTATAGACACGCCATCCTTTCTTACCGAATGGATAGCCTAAGAAAACGCATTTGTTGCTGCGAGACTCGAACTTATCACCTCGATGATGCTGGTTGTGAATATAACACAAGCAACCGAAGACCCGAAGATGTAGCAAAGGTGGAGGACGATTATATAATAACTCAAATGGCGTCTTGCCGGACAGATTCGGTGTTGGAGTCCGGTTTATTAGATAAGCAGCCGCAAGGACACATTGGCCCCAAAACTTGATTGGTAAAGAAGCTTGGAAACGTAATGCGCGAGCGACATTTAGAATGTGTTGATGCTTGCGTTCCACACGTCCGTTTTGTTGCGGTGTCCCAACACACGATGTCTCATGTAATATCCCATTGTCTCGAAAATAAGAAGACATACACATAAACTCTGAACCATTGTCACTAAGGATTCGTTTCACTTTCTTTTCAAATTGTATTTCTACCATTGCAATGAAAGATTTCAAACTTGTTTTTGGTAACATATATATCCATAAAAAGCGGGAGAAATCGTCAAGTATTGTAAGAAAGTATGTTGAACCGCATAAAGAGACTGTCTGATATGTACCCAAAAGATCAAAATGCACTAGATCAAAAATATGAGTTGCTTTATTCATACTTCAGGGAAAAGAATCCAACAATGCTTAGCTCGAATACATACTCCGCAAGTACTAGTAAGAAACTGGCCATTATTATTCAAATCAGAAAGTGACAAAAGTTCTAAAGCTTTAGGAGATGGATGACCTAGCCTGCGATGCCAAAGATCAACTGAAGTGTCCGTGGAGATATGCATAGCATCTGCAACATCAATGTTCCTAAAGAAGTACAAACTAATCCTTTTGCTCAGCCACTCCAATCAGCGTCCTGGTAATGCGGTCCTGAAGAATGCATAGCGCATCAGTAATCTGGAAAACACAAGCTTTATCGCGAGCTAACTGAGATACTGAAATCAAGTGACATTGCAAGCCATCGACATAATATACGTTTTCTAGTGTAAGAGAAGAACTCAACCGAACTGTTCCAGATTTGGTTGAGAGAGTATGATGACCATTTGGTAACTGTATCAAGACTGAAGGCATATCAGATTGTGTTTCAAGTGCAGAGTAAGAACCACTCATATGATTGGTTGCACCTGCATCAAAAATCCATGAGATACAAAGTGGCTTACCCGACAAAGAAGTCGAAGAGGAATGATCACGATCATTGAGTAAGTGAACTAGGTTCTACCATTGTCGGTCAGTAAGACCACTAAGTCCGACGCGATCAGAAGCAGTGAGGACAGAGTTTGCTGCAGCTGACAGAGCAGTCTCAGTTGCAAGTGCCCGTGGTGGTTCAGGAGCTCGACCACGAGTTTGTTGAGAAGAAGAGCCAGACTTTGAACGAGTTCGATCAACCCACCAGTCGGGGCAGCTGATCTTTTTGAAATAATGTTCGGCTAAATGACCTAGCTTATCGCAGCTTGCACAAAAAAATTTACGAGATGAAACTGGTTGACAAGGACGAGGCACAATTTGAACAGCAAAACTGACTTCTTCGGTTCGGTCTACCAGCATATGTCCCGCCTTTTGGAATCTTCGTCTTGTGTGAGCATATTGTACGCTTCATCCAGGGTGGGTAGTGGTTCCCGGGACAGAAATGATGATTTAACAGAGACATACAATGTGTCATCATGACCCATGAGGAACTGGTGCAACTTATCTTTTTCATGTTCCTTATGAATTTCTTCAAGCGTTTTAGCTTGATGATAATCTGCTAAGCTTGTCCAAAGCTGAGTCAATTTGCCATAGTATTCCTCAATAGCAAGACTTTTTTGACGGCAATTGGCAAGTTCCAACTTTAACCGTTGCACCCTTTGACCATTATGAACCGCGAATCTCTTATGTATATGGTTCCATAGGTCGTGAGCATTCTCATGATGAGACAAAGTGGATCGAATTTTCTCATCAATCATGAGCTTTAACCAGGAGATAACCATGGCGTTATTAGCCCACCAATCTTCAAAATCTGTATCATTGTCAGCTGTAGGGCTGAGAATAAAAACCGAACCAAAATATTTTTTGTAAACCGATCGGCACAAAATTAAAAATAATTCGGGTAACCAAACCAAACCGAACTGATACCAAAAACAACCGAAAAAAACCCAGAAAAACCGAACCAAAATATGTGAAAATAACCGAAAACCCGAAAAGACCCGAAAAAACCGAAAAATAAGCAAAAATTAACCAAATTTCAAAAAAAAAACCGAACCGAACCGATTTCTGAACAGAACCGAACCAAAAATTTTTTTCGGTTCAATTCGGAACACAAACCCAAAAACCAAAATAACCGAAAACCAAAATTTCTGAACCGTTCCAAACCGAACCGACCCGATTTCCAGCCCTAGTCAGCTGGCTTCGGAATTATGTCATCAACAAACCCGAACTTCTTCCTTGCTTTCAAAGCCAATCGTATATTGGAGGACCATTCGTCGTAATTAGGACCCCGAAGTATCGGTTGGGAGATTACACTACCAGGATTATCACTGGAAGAAAACTCATACGAATTGATTGTGCGGCGAGTGCGTGTAGCCGTTGGTGTCGGTTCTGTCATTGAGAGGTCGAACGAAGGTGAGAGAGAGATGAAAGAAAAAAAAATGCAGGCTCAGGATCAATATTAAAAGAGCTGCTCTAATACCATGAGAAACCTTGAAAAGTATAAAAGTTTTCTTGTTATATTCAACGCACAACGGCATAGTATATACACATGACATCAAACCTAATCATTTACAGAACAAATGACTAATCTATCCTTACAGAATATGACAATGTATTCACAATGCTTCTGATCTGAAACCAAAAGACTCCAATGCAAATAAACCCAACCCTACACTATACCCACAAAACGAACCAAGATGTCTAAAGAATAACCAAAAAGCATAGCGGGAACTGCTTCAAAACACATATGAAACCAAGAACTAACCCTCACTTTTATAACCGTAAATATGAAAAAAGAGCCAAAGAACAAAATTCGACCTGGAAACTAATCAAACATCTCACGCTATCTAAGAACAAAGCTTCAGCATAGGAAAGAGGAGGCCGCTATACAAGATGAAAACATCACAAAATGCCGCTGAGCCACCAAATCAAAAGGTTAGACGCGTAGAGAGGAAGAAGTCCAAGAGCCGAAAAAGTTATAGGATCCAGCGAGTAAAAAAACGACGAACTCATAGTCCAAATCCACCGACAAAACAAACGCAACCTACTAGACCTAAAGTTTGATTCCAAAAGAGACAACCAAGAGAAACCGATACACAATAAAAAGCAAAGCGATGGCGACCCAGGTGCCACCAATACTAGAACTAGGATGAGAGAAAATAGTTTTCTTAAGAAACCTTTATTTTTTCACATTTTTTCCTCTGCCTTCGTCTATTTTTTCTCCTGCACCCTTCTCTCTTCTCTACAACCCAAAAAAAAAAAAAAAACTCTTCTCTTTTTTTTTCTTTCTTTTTTGTTCAAAAGAAAACTCTTCTTCTCTCCACATTTTCGTTGATAAACGATTTAAAAGGAAAAACATTATTATCGATTAAATCTGAGACTTTTAACATATCAAACCTGGACGATTTGGACATGGTCCATTCTTTGTCTGAAGGAAAACCAGAAATAGCCCACTGATCTCTATCTCTACTGTTTTTTTTTCATTTTACACAGTCAAATTTTCATTTTACACAGTCAAATACAAAACCAGGCAGCGAAATCGACAAACTATCCGTGACCTCCTCCTCCATTCTTTTTTCGGAATTTTTATCCACAAATTCCCTTTTTTTCTCCTTCACGTGATCATATTTTGCTTTGTGGTTGACATTGCTTAAATCTCCACAACTCTCTTTACTCTTTTGCTTTATTTCACTTTATAAATATCTCTCTCTATCACGGTTCCTCCTAACTGTTAATGGGTTTTTGATTCTTTTTAAATTCTCTTCTTTTTGGAATCAAAAATCTTGAAATTTTGAGGTTTTGGGTTTTGATTTTAAGCATTCCAAAATCTGTTTTCTTACATACTCTTTTAAGAACAAGATGAAATCTTGTCTGAGCATAACCCATATTGCTCTGTTATACATAAGCTTTGTTGTTTGTGTAGCAAAAGAATGTACAAACACTCCTTCAAAGCTCTCATCTCATACATTCCGTTACGAGCTTCTTCAATCAAAAAACGAAACATTGAAAACAGAGATGTTCTCTCATTACCATTTAACACCAACTGATGAAACAGCTTGGTCTAGTTTATTACCAAGAAAGATATTAAGAGAAGAAGAAGATGAATATCTTTGGACTATGTTGTATAGGAAAATCAAAAACTCAAACAATGTCTCTGTCTCTGATAACTTTCTCAAAGAAGTTTCTTTGCATGACGTTAGGCTAAAACCAAACACTTTCCATTGGAAAGCTCAACAGACAAATCTTGAGTATCTATTGATGTTAGATGTTGATCGTTTGACATGGAGTTTCCGTCATGCAGCTGGTCTTGATGCTCCAGGAGATTACTATGGAGGATGGGAGAAACCAGATAGTGAACTCCGTGGCCATTTCGTCGGTATGAAGCTTTCTCTCTTCCTCAATTCAAATTGAGTTTCTTGATCCATGTGTTAGATAATATGCAAGAAAAAAGTTTAGAGATTTGAAGTTTGGTGTTAGATTAGCTTAGATAGGCCCTTAAAGGAGTTACCATCTTTTACAATATGGCTCATAAGCAAAGCCGATCCTGAGTGTAACGACCCACTCCATGGACCGTTTCTACCGAGCCTAATAACCCACACTCAGCCTAAGTAGCCTTTTTCGAGTTTTAAAATTTTAGTTAAGAAAATGGTGCATCTTTTGAAAAAAAAGTATATTTAGGTTTATGGATTGCAACTTTTAAAATCTTAGATCCGGCCGTGCTCAAAAGGACTAACTGTTTGTTTTGAAGGTCACTATTTGAGTGCAAGTGCTTATATGTGGGCAAGTACTCATAATGATACTCTCAAGGAGAAAATGTCAGCTCTCGTCTCAGCTTTATCAGATTGCCAGGTGAAATTTGGCACAGGATATCTCTCTGCTTTCCCTTCAAGTTTTTTCGACAAGTTTGAAGCTATAACTCCTATCTGGGCTCCTTACTACACCATTCACAAGGTTAACAAATCATTTAAAAGTCATATTATGTAGATAATTATGCTAAGAGGTTTAATTTTTTCAGATTATAGCCGGTCTGGTGGATCAATACAAGTTGGCTGGTAACAATCAAGCTCTAAAAATGGCAACTTGGATGGCTGATTACTTCTATGACCGTGTTCGTAATGTGATAAAGAAGTATAGTATTGAAAGACATTGGAGGTCACTAAATGAAGAGACTGGTGGTATGAATGATGTTCTCTATCAGATATACACCATCACTGTGGGTTAAATGCTCATTCTCTCCTTAGATTATTATCTAGATTTGCTTCATCTTATACCTTATTTGAACTCTGCAGGGAGATTCAAAGTATTTGCTACTCGCACATCTCTTTGACAAGCCTTGTTTTCTTGGAGTGCTTGCAATTCAGGCTGATGATATAAGTGGATTTCATTCTAACACACATATTCCTATTGTTGTTGGATCACAACTTCGATATGAAATCACTGGTGATCCACTACATAAGGTACTAGAGTATAAATCTGAAAAAGTATTTGAGATTCATTTAGTGATAACATTTGATTATGAAATCTGCGTGTTTTCAGGAGATTTCTATGTTTTTCATGGACATTGTGAATGCATCTCACAGCTATGCAACTGGTGGAACATCAGTAAATGAGTACTGGTAGGTGTGGGCATTTAAACCGAACTGAATCAATGTTCGGTTCATTGAAATTCAAATTTTAGTTCGGGTTCGGTTTGGTGATAACAAACCGAACTAACCGCAATTTTTTAAATATTTTATACTACATTGTCCCAGCCGAATTTGTTAAAATTAACCAAATAAACCGAAAATCAACTGAACCAAAATTTACTAACCGAATAAACAGAATGTGCACCCCTAAATTCTGGTACTAACATTTACCTGACTTTCTATTACATGACCTTAGTTTTAACTCTAACCATTACTTTAGGCAAGATCCAAAGAGAATGGCGACTACGCTTCAAACTGAAAATGAGGAATCATGTACTACTTACAACATGCTCAAGGTAAGGATTTTTTCAACCATTTTTTACTACTTTTTTGTATGTTGGTTAAGGTAACATATGAACACTTGTTACAAATTCAGGTCTCTAGGAATCTGTTTAGGTGGACAAGAGAAGTTAGTTATGCAGACTATTACGAGCGTGCTTTGACAAACGGTGTACTTGGAATTCAAAGAGGAACAGAGGCTGGAGTGATGATCTACATGCTCCCATTAGGCAAAGGTGCTTCTAAGGCAATGACTGGTCATGGTTGGGGAACACCTTATGATGCCTTCTGGTGTTGCTATGGCACTGGGATTGAATCTTTCTCAAAACTGGGAGATTCTATTTATTTTCAAGAAGATGGGGAAACTCCAGCTCTTTATGTCATTCAATATATATCAAGCTCACTTGACTGGAAATCTGCTGGTCTTTTGCTATCTCAGGAAGTTAAACCTGTTGTGTCATGGGATCCGTACATGCGCGTTACATTCTCTTTAACTTCTTTACAAGGGGTAAACTTTTGGTAGAAACCAGATGCAACGTGCTCATTTGAATAAAGTCTAATGAATCCAATTCTCTTGCAGGGAAGTGGGAAGTTCTCAACTTTGAATCTAAGAATTCCTGTGTGGACAAACTCTGAAGGTGCCAAAATATCTTTGAATGGCCAATCTCTTAAAGTACCAGCTTCAGGTAATATGATAACTCTGTACTGTAATTGAATAAAAGGTTACTAAAACTTGGTCTTTAATCAATAATTAGTTCTTTAATCCTGATTTACATTGGAAGTGATCTGTTCTCTAAAAGAAGTTATATAATATGGGTTGGAAGAGCTTCAGCCCAGAACTTCCTAGTCATAACAAAAAAAAAGTTGGTCCTTAGGTTCTAAAAGCAGACCCTGATTAACTAGTGTCTAGATTGTGAAAATGAGAATCATACTGGACCTTCCCTTTGATTTGCAGGTAATTTTCTATCAATCAAACAAAATTGGAAATCCGGAGATCAAATAACAATGGAGTTACCATTGAGTATCAGAACTGAAGCTATAAAAGGTAAGAGTTACTGTTTTGAATCTTCTGATATTAATATCCTTATGCTGTGTAGAGTTGGTTAAGTAAAACCGGTAAACCGGTACTTGTTCACATTTTTGTAAATATTTGTATTATATAATAACTGAAAAATGATTTAAAATTATTTTTCTGGTGAGTGTTTCAGATGATCGACCTGAGTACTCATCTCTTCAGGCCCTACTGTATGGTCCTTACTTGTTAGCTGGACACACTAGCCGCGACTGGAGCATCACGACTCAGGCTAAAGCCGGAAAATGGATAAACCCTATAGCTGAAACTCAGAACAATCACCTTGTCACATTTTCACAACAATCTGGAAACATATCTTATGTGTTGTCAAATAGCAACCAAACCATCACTATGAAAGTATTGCCTAAGACAGGGACACAAGATGCCGTTGAGGCGACTTTCAGGCTCGTGACTGCTGATTTAAAAGGACGGATTTCAAGTCCAGAGGAGCTAATTGGAAGCCAGGTCATGATTGAACCATTTGATTTCCCTGGAATGCTTGTAATGCAAGCAACTGATAGCTCCCTTGTGATTCAAGAAACTTCTTCAGCTGACCTAGAAGCTTCTAGCTTTCGGTTAGTATCTGGAGTTGATGGGAAGCCAGGAAGCATTTCTTTAAAGCTAGAGACGAAAAAGGAGTGTTTTGTGTACAGTGATATAACTCTAAAGCCGGGGATGAAACTGAGGCTCAAGTGTGATGCGGATGGGAGTGATGAGAATTTTAAACAAGGAGCAAGTTTTATGTTAAGGAAAGGGATGAATCAATACAATCCGATGAGCTTCGTGATGAGTGGAACACAGAGGAACTTTGTATTATCGCCCTTGTTCAGCTTAAGAGATGAAACATATAATGTGTACTTCAGTGTACAACCTTAAACTCTTTAATACATTGGGAGCAAAATAAGGAAATAGCTAGCTATAAATTTTGTGTATAGATGTTAAGCCCTCTTAGGTGGGTTGTGTTATGCAGTTATAATATACAAATATATCTTGCCCAATAAATATAGGCAAAATTCTCTATAAACTGATGACAGTTAGTGCACAACTTTTTTTTTTTTTTTTTTAAATGTGAAAATGATGAAATTTTCTTACAACCTAAATGGAATGAGAAGTACACATGGGAAGTGTTTGAAACCTGCAGTGTCATAACTATTGAAACATGTGACAACGAACATTTCGACCCTTGAAGCTGACATACATTCATATCAACTGCTCGTCTTTCATCCTTCACGGGTCAAGAAAACCGGTGAAATACAGTTAGCCGTGCGGTTTACTTGCTTATCTCTCTCATCAACATGCTTCACATGCTTTCTCAGCCATTACTGCCCAAACTGTATTATATTCACCTGTTATTGGTTCTTCAGCTGGACAGCTTAAGACATCAGGTTACGAACATTGTGTCAGCCAGGCTGAACCATCTCTGCGCAAAGAGATTGTGAAGCATGAGAATGAGTAAAGCTAACTACTTTAAAATCATGAATGTTCTAAGCGGTCTCATTGCTGTGGAAAAATGGATTAATCAGATCTGCAACTGGAGAAACCCAATAACCACAATGCTTGATTAATACTTTCCCAACTTCCTGAACATATCTGAGAGTGTGTGTATGCAATATGACCGAAGGGCAAACCACATTGTTTGTGTTCTTCTGTCTCATAACTGCAATTGTGTTGTATGTTACGCCGTTTCAGGTTGTGGCACTTCTATGTGCTGAGGCATCCAAGCTTCAAATACAATCTCCCCTCTCTGCTACCTGCAAGATCTGACAGTCTCTTATAGACATGAAAAATACCTATAATTTTTTTGCATAAAACGGTTTCTTTTTCTAGTTTTAATGTTTGGGTCACTTATTTCAATTGCAACATCCTAAGGAGGTTAAGAAATACAGATACATATATCCATCATACTCAAAATCTTTGGTTGTGAGTTTCTTGTTCTCATCTCTTATTCTCATTTCACTTTAACTTTTCTTTTGTCCCATCAATAATAGTTTTGCCCTGAATATAATCTCTGAGGTTGAAACTAACTCATAAACATATTCTCGTAACCTCCAGGTAGACTACCACCCATTCTCACGTTGTGGAGCAGTTTCTGCAGCCATTGCCTTGCAAGCGGATCATCCTGTCAAATAAGCAACACTAATTATTAACAATTAAGCCGATAGATTACCATTTGGAAATAGTTGGTTATGATGTATGACACTTACATAGAGACAATTGCTGAAGTTAGCATCCCCTAGAAGATCTGGAAGGCAACTTCCAAGTGCATCGCATGCTCTGAATTTTATTGATAACGGTATCACTTAAGCACTGAGTATGTAAAATTGATTTCAAGAGAGAATATGGATAATTATTAGACCTGGCGTTCTCTGTCAAGCGGAGATAACAGCGTATGATGTGCTTTAGCAACCTAGGAGAAGGTACTTCAGGTGAAGTAACCATATTTCCCAAAACTTTACCCAGAGCAAAGAATCTCTCCGCTGTGGTGCACATGTAGTCAAGCCCAACTTCGTCCAGCAAAACTTTCTGAATGATGAAGGTAGCAACCTGAAAATACCAGCTTAAATTCAATTAGAAACATCAACTGCAAAAGCAATTCTTATATGAAGCAACGATTTCAAACCTATGCAAATTGCTGTAATAATAGTAAAATTGATAAACATGTGAATCTAAAGATAAGCATACGAAAGTAAACAAACGTACAGTCTTTGATAACTCGCTGCCATGTTCCATTGTCCGAAGGCACAAAGGGACAATTTCAGTCTTAAGAAGGAAGCTGATCACTTCAGGATCATCAACCTACCAAACCAAATTAACTATGTTGCGATACCAATATCATTAAGAAATAAAATGTTTCTATCATGTCTTAAGAGTATATAATCCAAGGTTTTATAACTAGAAGAGGAGAAAACACAAAAATCAAGACATACCTTGACAAGTGCACCAATGACCCCCAAGCTAGTGAGCCGCAGGTACTCAAAGGGTCTTGACCTGCTTGATGTATTCAAGAAAGCATACAGGTACAATGGCAGCTGAGCTATATTTAGAAAAACAACTGCCTTAAATATAACCGCACACATCCCATAAATGATCAAATAAAAAGACATTAAAAAGGTGGTTTTAAAAATCAGCTAATGTAATCTAAACTTTTGCTTCGGTCAAGAAGCTAAAAAGGACGATGGAAGCACTAGCAACATCGAACTTAAGCTTTCAGAAAAACAGTAAATATAAAAAATACACAAGCCATGAAATTGTAAGAAATGTTTGGTGGCATAGGATTGTACCGTTAAGGAACAACATTCTCGTTTCAGGATGAGAAGCAACACACTGGACGTCAAAAAGGAGGGTTGAATCAACAAAAATTAGTGTATTCCAAATTAAACCGACATGGATAAACGTTTTCTCATTCTCTCAAAAATCGACATGATTATTATATGCACCTGAAGAAGTGCAAGAGCATTGCAGACCCTGTTTGATTGAGCAGAAGTCATTGTTGGAGGAGACAGGAAACTGTAAACAGAGATGACCTCCTGAAAAGAGAAAACATAGAAAATGACGAATGTAAAAATGTTAAAAACACAGCAGAATGCCAAAACTAGAGCAGAAAACATGGAGAGAGAAAGAGTACCTGTAGAAGAGCAGGAATGATACCAAAAGAATGCCATATAAGTGGAGCCAGATCGTGAAAGATTTCTCTCATCTGAAAAAATTGAAAGTGAAGCAAAAACAGAGGACGCAGGCTTAGTTACTGGTACACAGAGATTTCAGTCAGGAAAACGAATAAATTAAAGTATTCCCTAACGTTAAATTATGAAATCATATGTAAACTGATCAGAATATCAGATCCATGTAACTTCGTAACTATTCAGAGATTTGCAGAGAGAAAGAAGAAGAAAAAACGACGAATAATCGATAATCTGAGAGCCTGTCCAAGATTCACCGGACTAAAGAATCGAAAACCTCCACACATTCAATGATTATAACGAGATCAGACTACGAGCAAAATTCCTAGTCAACAAAAGCAAGAAAGTAGGAATTCCGTAGAGAAATCACCTTGGACAAATCGTGAATAGCATTCTCCCTGAGTTCGGGGTTGAGAATGTCGAGTACCAACTGTTCCGGAGGCGACAACTTGCGATCGTTAGAGGAAGAAGATCCGAAGAAAGGGACAGATTTGAAAGGAGGAAAATTAGCCATAGCTTTCAACGTCTCCACCCGCCGCAGGAATATCAATGCTACTGAATGAGAAAGGGATAGGGGACCCTTTTTATAGGCCCGGNTTTTTTTTTTTTTTTTTTTTTTTTTTGCCGTTATGACTTGTGTAGTATTTATATTTTAAATTATAGTTAATGTTAAAAGCGCGAAACAAATATACGTGGAATCAAATTTTGGTAAATAAAACTACAACTAATAATATTTGTCATTAATTTCGAATCACAACGGAAACTCGATATAGGGAACAGTGTTTCTGCTATATACTTTTTTTCCATATGAGGTTTTAAAACTAGTTACAAAGAACTTAAACAACTAAAGATACCAAAAACGAAAACATATACATATACTGGCGAAAACAAATAATTTCTTGGAGACAGAGATTAAAAGAGACAGTCATAACATTACATATAACAAGCTTGAGGTTAGTTACCGTGTTCGGTATCGGCAGAGAAAGTAGAGAAGGACAGAGACACAATAGCTCTAACATAAGCAAGGTCCAAGTTGTTTTGGTCTTATNGGAAAGATTGTTTTGCAAGAAGAGCTTGGTTAAACCAACCTAAATCCCGAAAACCCAAACCACCATCATCTTCTTTAGATTTGCATAATTTCTGCCAAGCTACCCATGAGTCCCCGGCAGAGGAAATGGCTGTAGGTGATGGCGAGTAAATAGCTCTACGAACTAATAGATCGGATCGAATTGGAAAATGGGTAACTAAGAAAACATTGTATCCTAGACGGACCAAGATGAACTTCAGACCGACTAAAGAGTGAAGGCAAGGACCATTGCTCCAAACTCGAAAGATCTGACGGATCTGAAAATACCGTTGGATAACATCGAAACATACGAAATCTTTCATGTAACAGATCATAAACTACTTCTCAAATAAATCCGTGGGAACTGAACCGACAGAAAAAACCATATGTGACATAACCACCTATCTTCAGGAGATGGCAAGGTCAAAGTCAATAAACGCTTTAAATGCGGCATAACTAGAAGATGAGAATCACAACCATATCCAAGGATGTAGAATTAAGGAGCGAGAGAGAATTGATCCTCGTGATACTGAAAACCAAAAATCTGAAGAAAAAAAAGCTCGAAGCTATACAGTATTACCCAAACCAAGTCCAAAAAAACCCACCCCAAAATACAGTATCTCAAACAAGGACGTGTGAAAAGCAACAAGAAACCCAATCGTCCGGAAGCACAGTCGACATCGAGGAACCAACCCATTCCGGCGAAGCACCCACCAGAGAAAGTCTCAGCCAAAGACCCCCGATTCCTCAAGACTATACCCTAACTACAAAAACGGGGTAGAACAGTTAGAAACCCAAACATAACCAACCACTTTTGCAGCACAAACCCTCTACTCCGTGAATCGAATCGAGAGATACCAGCCTGAAAGTTTAAAGAACACAAAGATTAATAATAACCAAAATTTATTCCCAAAAGGTTTTCAAAACTGATTAAAAGATTTAACTTTCTAGTTGTAATATAAGCTACAATTATATGTTTTGAAAATTTAACTTTGTTCTTTCTCACAAGATCTCTTACAGACTCTCTTGAATAGTTTTTCCAACCTTAATCTCAAGACAAAACAATACGGCTCAAAAAGTGTTAATCTTCTTACACACTTCTGAGCTACTTATATACTAACTTAACCCTTAAAAAACTCTTTTTCTTTTTCCTCAAAGTTTCATGTTTCTTTTAAAAATTCGCACATCCACTGTTTTCTTTTCTTGCTGCTCGCCAGCTTTCCATGTTTGCATTTCTTTCCATTTTTGTTTTTTCATATGAGGTTTTAAAACAAGTTACAAAAAACTTAAACAACCAAAAAAGTACCAAAATCGAAAACACATATGTTTGCGGAAACAAACAAATTCCTCAGAACTATACACCAAAAGAGACAGTCATAACATTACATATAGCAAGCTTCTAACTAAAAAACACTATATCCTAGATGGACCAAAATGAACCTCGAACGAACTAAGGATAACTGATAGCAATGCCACTAGTCATGTTTTGTTTTAGAGAGGTTTACAATATCATTTGTTATTGTTTCCTTGCCTAACAAAACTAGATTGGATATCACACATATGGAATAATACAGTTTTTAAAGGTATTAACTCTTTACAATGGTTTTATAAGTGTAATAGTCTAACACGTGGTAATCATTGTTAAGTTTCTTTTTATCCAGGGATTGCAGAAAGATTTCTACGTACTCGATGACTAGGAAGGGTGAGCTCATCGATAATCTAGGTTCAAAAAATTGCTAGGCGGAGTCTAGTCGTAGAATAGGAGTCTAGAATCTAGAAGGATTAATCGGAGACTAGGCGAAGTTATATATATGTTTGGAACTTTTTACTTATATTAGTTTAACAAGGTTAAAATATTAAGTTCTTGTTAGCTATATATAAAACGATAAAATAAAGAAGATGAAGTTGACTTGTTATGATAAAGAGAAGAAACTAAAAAGTAAGAATAAAACTAACCACGGTGAGAAGGTTATCGTGAATTTAATAATCTATGAAGAAATAGACCGCGGAGGAATAAAAGAGGAATAGTCACATAATTAAAATTGAAGTCAATAACCAAACCCTAACTAAGTATTGTATTAATGTGAACTTCCTTTATTTATTTTCTCAATTTGTACTTACAAAAATTAATCACTTAACCAATGATTTAACCGGCCGATTTAGCTGCATTAACCCAATTAATATTGTTTTGTTCCATCGCTTATAGTAAAATTGCATCAGACATGTGATTTTGGTCATCTAGACTGGCGATTAGCCGCCGTCTAGACCGATTTTTTGAGCAGTGTCGATAACATTATCTAGATTATCCACATTCATCTTTTCCCTTCATATTTTATATTGTTCCTGACACTTTATGACAATATATCGTCTGGGTCATCCATCACTTGTCTGATTACAAGTTTTACATGATGATTTATCTCTTTCCAAATCAAAAATATCACATGATAGTCATTGCTCAGTGCGCCATTTAGCTAAAGAAAAAGCATGTCTTTCCATTTTAAGATACTATAAATTTTAAACCGTTTGAATTAGTCCACTTAAATCTTTTCTTAATATAGTCATAGAAGAGTATAGATATATTTCGTTGAGGTTTACTTGTTAAAGAATAAAGTTAATGTTAAACAAATCTTTTCAATATATTTAAAACATGTTTTTACTCAGTATCATGTTCAAATAAATGCGCTACAAAGTGATAATGTTCATGATCTAAATTTTATAGATTTAATGAAAGAACATCAGATGATGCATCATTTTTCATGCAGTTATATTGCTTTACAAAATTAACTTATGGAGAGAGCACTTCTAAATGCTGCTAGGAATTGTTCGCAAATTTTAATATTTCTTTTATTGCACGAAATCTCGATGTAAGAACGAATATATTTGCCAAAAGAGTCCGCTTCCAAAAATCTTTATTTTCCCATGTAAACATTCTAATTCCAGGGTGGTTAGTTTTAAAGGCTAATCTTCTTACCTTAAATTAATATTATATGATGTTTTAAGGAAGAAAAAAAATGCTACTAAGAATATCCAAATAGTTTATTGGAGTGATTGTATTTTGAATGCAACATTTTTCTTATATAAAGATGCCATGACCGTTCTTTAGTGAAATTAGTCCATGTCAAAAAACTACTTAAAAAAACCAAATTATATATTATATTGCTTAGATTTTTTCAAATCTTTTGGTTGTTTATGTGTCAACTAATCAACATGAAAAACATAAATTTCACTAAAGACAAAACTGTGTAATTTAGGATATAAAAGATCTACAATCTCTGTACATGTTTTTCCCATGAAATTGTCTACTAGTATAAGAAAGATTCATTCATACATTCATATTGATTTCTTTAGTAATATGATTTACCTCTCCATATGCATTTTTCATACGAGTCACATGTTTTAGACAATATGATGCTCCTTTTGAATTACCTAATGTGTTTGTAAATAATTTTAAACAAAAGCTAAAAGCTTGTTTCTTTTTGTATATTGTACATATTACATAAGCTTGTTTGTTACAGAAGCTTGAAACAGAGTACACAATCCTAGTTAAACTTCTTTCATATCTCATCATTTTAGCAAAATCAAGAATGCAACCTTCAAGTGAGCTTCACCCCACACACAATCTTCAGAGCTCACATTCTATAAACACAGAACAAACATAAATAGAAGATCTCATAGAAAGCTAATAAACATTTTCAATTCATACCTCTCGATAGCACGGGGTGTAATGGGAACCACACCAGAAGGTGTCACAAGGGCATCAATCAAAACATCATTTGGTGTTATAGGAATACTTCCATCCTCAAGAATCTGAGGTGAGTAAGACAATGCAACTGCAACAAGAGAAACATAATGGTAAATTAACTCACCTTTCGGATAAAAAACGTTATGTGGTATCAATTGGGTTGTAGTCGATACCCATAAGCGGATTTTCCCATTCCTTCTCCTTTGCACGGTCTTGGTATCTTTTCAAGAACGTGTCATAGTACCTTTTCTCACATTCCATATAAACAATAGAAGTTAGATTAGAGCATGACAAAGCATTTCTAATTGCAAGTATGAAACAATTAGAAAACTTACCCACCCCCACGACCTAAACGTCGCCCACATCTATCAAAAGCAAGACCTGACCACAAGGTTTATTAGATACATACAAAAGGAAGAACATACAGTTTTTCATTTACCTGGCAAAATGAGTAGATCGATCGGTTCATCTGATTGCAAAACTGTCAAATAGATAAAGAAAAAGTTTAATTTCAAACTCATTACGTGAAACTAAGATTATAGTGGTGGCAAGATAACTACCATCTTTACGCTCATTCCCTTGAGAATCAATTGGAGCTGGTTCCAAAATGTTCATTGAGTTTGCAATAAGATCATCCATATGAGATATATGCAACATTCTCATGTTACTATTCTTATCCTCCACCCAAGGGACATATAGCTTTTTCTGTGCCATTGTACTTGAACCTAAATAAGCCGAAGAAACTCATAATTAAGAGTAAATCCTAACAAAGATTGTGAAAGCATATTGACTAATAAGTCATCACAAAAGAAGATAAGAGTTTTGGATTAGCATTCTTGGTTTTTGAAACTTATCAGATCTTCTAGTGATTAAGATACTAAGAGAAAACTAAGATCCTTGCTTTGAAAGTGAACAAACATGAGGGATGTGAAGTAATTTGTCCTAATAGTAAAATCACATGCCATTAAACCAATCACTAATCTCATTAAAATACCAGGATGTTGCAGGATAGTAGACAAGATTTTACAAGTGTCGACTTCATTGAGAGACTTGCAGCTAATGTAAGCACACAATCTCCGACATGATTTGAACCAAGGAGCTTCAAGAACAGTGTTTTGAATAGCCTCATCTACAATTCAAGATAATTATAATTAAATCTTTGTTCCAACAAAAAAAACAACAAAAAAGAAGAAGATTGAACCTTGTTGGGTTCGTAGAGAAGGGTCCATGGCTTTTAGAGATTTGCGGACAGTGGATCGTACGATTCGTTTCTGCTTGAAAATGGAATCGAGTTCCTCTTGGGTTTTGCTAGTGGTGCTCATGGCGATGATGGATCTAGCTACGGATGATAATCTGGAAACGGGTCGGGTCAAGATCTTAGGGAAGAATGGCGTTGTAGTGATACAAAAGACACGAGCTCCAATCATTATAAGCTTCGTTGTAAATAAAAAATTGGTATAACACTGTGAAGACTTCAAAACCATAAGTAAGAGGAGGATCGAACCCACGACAACATATCAAAATCTATCATTCCCTATCCACTGTTCTAAATAGCTCATTCATTTCAATGAAATTTTAATTAAAAAATAGCCATTATTTACAGAAATAATAAATAGCTCGTTATTGTGTCTTTGTATTTGCAATTTACTATAAATTAAAGAATTATTTGATAAAGTATACCTAAAAATAAGGAGACAAAACCATGTCTACTTTTAGTTCATTTAATAGTTCGCAGTGTCATTAGAACATATATAGACTATGGCAAGGAGAGAGAGAGGCACATATAATAACTCAAAACTCAAAACTCAAAACAAAAATCTTCTTCTTCTTTAAGAAGAAAGAAATTAGCTGAGTCTGTTGCATCCCACATCCAATGGTAGAGTTATAACTAGAAAAAGTAAAACACACATACCATGAAAGTAGAGTTTTATATCTCTGGCTAATGGGAGGATTACCAGCACAATATAACAAACAGAGCAGGATTGCCTTTATAAGGAAGAAGATGAATCAATCTTTGTACAATTTCTACAAGTGTTCCCTGTATCCATTGAAGAGTTGTATCTATTGTAAACTCTATACATTGTGAGTAAGGAATTGGTACTTGTTTTAGTATTAGTTTCTATTGATTCATAGTACAATTGGATTTGGATTGTATCATACAAAAATTCAGAAGTAGCTACGGAAAGAAGAAAAAGTACAACAACACAATCGAAACCCTAAATTTTCTAACTTGGGGAACGAATCACAAACCAGAAACGTACCTATTAGCAATGTTTCACGCGATTTCTGCCCTCATCGATTGATATTGTGGGATGTATCATCGCCTTCCCGAGATTAATCGTTAGCCAGAGAGTTTTTTTTTTCTTTTTTTCTGGACCAATACAGCGTTAACGTGTTAGAGTTTCTTGGGGTTATGAAAACATCTGTTTCTAAACATTAAAAATTAATTTATTGGCCTTATTTTTCTATATACCCAAAATAAGAACTATTCATGGGCCATTTTGCCCAAAGTTTATATTTTGGGCTATACAAAGTTATGTTTTTTGGGTTGTGTTAGATATTAGGTTGGGCAGCGTGTTTTTATTAAGTATTAAAGTTCTATCCTCGTGGGTAAGACATACTCTCATGCTAGTCTAATATGGTACTGTTCCGAATCAATGAGAAGTTAAGAGAACATATAAATCTAATCGGTATTTATGATCTAGAAGTTATTATCCCAGGATTAGTTTCTCTTAGTTTTAGAAGCACAAAAAATCCTCATGTTCATTTATCCTTTATGAGTTTTTGTATTTTATCACTACTTATATTTTATTAAACATTAGAAAAAGCAACTTGAGACAGAGCAAGCTTTGCCTGAAAGTCGGTTTCTCTGTTTTCTAAGCGAGGTACAAATAAAAACTAAATAACATCAAATTGAGTTGCTAAAGCTCTAATATCATAAATGATTCCATGCAATTTCGACAGCTCTTCACTTGAGTTTAGAATTTTGATAAGTTGAGGATTGTCTGATGCAAAGGCAGCTGATCGGAATTTTTGGGAGTGAGCATCGGTTATAGTTCCCTTAAAGCCATAGCTTCGACACATATAACATAGGAGATTGAATGTTCTGTTTTGCTTCTTATCCAAGGTTGTAGAGTCGCATGCTTCTGCCCACGCAGCGTCCGAGAGGTAAAGCCAATATGTCTGTTGTTGCTCCTTGTTCAGCATTGAGACTTGTCGGCTTTTTGGTACCAGCAATAATGCCTCTATCCATTCTTTTGCTCGAGTGACTACCAAAGTCACTATTGTCTTCGATTCTGGTTTTGTCTTACCAAATAGAAAAGCGTTGCGTGTCAACCAGATTTGGCCGAAGCTGTTAAGCCTGTCGGAGGGAGGGTACGAGCCTGCTCCACTTGGCTCCACATCGAGCTGAAGTTATTCGTTTATACTAAAGCAGGTTATATCAAGATGGGAGCTAACTTCCAGACATCTTGGGCTAACCTACACGCAAAGAAAATATGCTCTTGTGTCTCCACTGCATCACATATATCACATAGTGAATGTGTCCACAGTCCTCTGTGAAGAAGATTTGAACCACATAGTAATGACTTACGAAGGGCTCTTCACAGGAACAATTTTATTTTCTCTAGGATCTTTAGGTGCCACACCTCCTTTACCCAATTTCGAGAGGGGGTTACGGGCTGTCGAACCTCCTTCTCGACTCTTGCCTCAAAATAACTTGATCTTAAAGTGTACGAGCCTGATGGGTGTTTTACCCAAATAATCTTGTCTTCACCTCCTCTAGTGCTTGTTTTGTTCTTTAGAATCTTATGTTTCCAACATGGTATAACTTCCTTTATCCTTGCTTTATTCCATTTTTTATTTGAAAGGAGGAGATCTTTCACACACAAATCCTTTGTCTTTAAAGAGGCTGGTCCAATCGGTGCTTTGGTCGATGTGGTGGATATCCACTTATCTTCCCAAAGTTTAATCGATTTACCATTGTCTACAACCCATCCAACATTTGGTTTTAACAGCTCTTTTTTTTGTAGAATGTCTTGCCAACCATGAGAGATTCCATCGGTTTTTATGGTTTCTAAAAAGGAAGAATTTGGGTAGTACTTCCCTTTAAGAATCCTTGAGAGAACTCCTGATGGGTTTGTCAACAATCTCCAACTAAGCTTTGCTAGCAAGGCTATGTTGAAATCTTGGATATCTCGAATCCCCAAACATCCAAGCTCTTATGGTTTCATAATTTTCTCCCAAGATACCCATGCTATTTTCCTTTTTCCCGGCTTTGAATCCCACCAAAACCGAGTTAGAGCCAATTTAATCTTCTCACAAAGTAAGGTCGGGAGAGAGAAACAAGACATTGTGTACACCGAAAGAGAAGAATGTACACTTCTCAACATGACTAGCTTTCCGGACGACGAGAGAAAATGGTTCGACCAACTCTCCGCCTTTTGCTTTATACGATCTATAATTTTTGCAAAAAGATCTTTCTTCTTTCGCCCAAAATGTTCAGGAAGCCCCAAATATTTTCCCACACCTCCCTCTAAATGGATATTTAGCGCTTTTCTTATACCTTCTTTTATATGTTTTGGTGCTTTTCTGGAGAATGTTATTGAGGATTTCTCAAAATTTATTACTTGGCCCGAGGCTTCCCTATAGTCTTTGATGATTTTCTTTATTTCCCTTACGCTATTTTGGTTTGTTCTACAAAAGAACATTGTATCATCCGCGAAGGATAGGTGGTTTACTCTCGAGCTATTCTTTTCCACTTTGATTTCAAGAAGCTTCCCTTCTTCTTGAGCCTTGTGACATAAACCCAAGAGAACTTCAATACAAAGTATGAAGAGAAACGGTGATAAAGGATCGCCTTGGCGTAAACCTCGATTTGGTCGAACTTTTCCCCTTACAATTCCATTAATTAAAATGCATAGGTAACGATAGTTACGCATTGCATAATCCAACCAATCCAAAGGTAATGGGAGCCTAGCCGTTGTAGGTCGAACGTAGAAATTCCCACTCTACTCTATCATAAGCTTTGGACATATCCGTTTTTATGGTCATGGAGCATCTCTTAGATGCATTATAAGTCCTTAAGAAATGGAGAACTTTGTGTGTTATTAGCACGTTGTCGGAGATTTCCCTTCCCATCACAAAAGCGGATTGGCTTTCGTAGATAAGTCTTGGGAGGATATTTTGGAGTCTTATTGTTAAGACTTTTGAAATAATATTATAATAAACGTTGCATAAAGCTATTGGGCGGTATTATCCAATTTTCCTTGGTCCTTGGAATTTTAGAATTAAACAAATGTGAGTTTCATTTATGGTTGTCGGTAGTATACTTGTGACAAAGAACGATTTGGTCCCTTTTATTAACTCTTTGCCTATTGCGTTCCAATTCGAGTGAAAGAAACATGACGAGAAACCATTCGGGCCCGGTGCTTTATCCGGGTTTATAGACAATGCTGCCAATTTAATCTCTTCGTCCGATGGTTCTTTTATCAGCTCTTTGTTCATCTCGTTGGTTATTTTTGGTTCTAGAGCTTTTGAACTATCGCATAGTCTCTTGTTCTGGATGATGTGAACATCTTATTGAAATGATTAACCACTACACGCACTATTTCATCATCTCTAAACATCGCTCGACCCTCATCATCTTCCATGGCGGTGAGAATGTTTGCCGCTTTTCTTCCTCGTGTAGCAGCGTGGAAACAACCAGAGTTTCTATCCCCTAGTTGGAGCCATAAAACCTGACTCCTTTGTCTCCAATAACTCTCTTCTCTTTGGTAGGCCTCTTGAATCTTTTTATTTAATTGGGCCACAGAGAGTTGTGGTGCATTAATGTTCGTCATTTCCTCTTGTAGTTTCTCTCGTAATTCCATAATGTCTCCTTGACTGTTACTCTTCCTTTCTTTACTCATTGCGGCCAGTACACTTCTCACATTTGAGATATTCTCTCTTACTATGGTGACATGTGAAGATTCCCATGTCTTGGCTATTAGCTCTTTGATCTCTGGTATGTCCTTTAGGCGTTGATCAAAGCAAAAGGTGCCTCCACCTCTTTTCCTTGAGACATCTAGATGAGTGATTAATGGTTCGTGATCCGATCCCTCAAATCTTAGGTACTCATGATGGCTAAACGGAAGGAGGTCAAACCAAAAAGAGTTTGTTACTGCTTTATCGAGACGACACAAAAATTCTTAATCTCCTCGGTTTCCTCAACATTATAACGGATCCCCCGTGTGTTTGATATCAAAAAGATCACACTTTGAGAGAAAGGATCGAAATCCCCGAAAGACCCCTCCGGCCTTTGCTTTCCTCCTTGCTTTTCACGACTATTTGCAATGTCGTTGAAATCTCCCGTGAGGAACGATGGTTCTTCTCTTGTCGAGGCTAGCATAATCATATGCTTCCAAAGATTCTTTCTCTCTTTTTTTGTCTGTATTTCCGTAGATGAACTTGGCAAAATACCGCTTGTATTCAAAAGTGATATAAGTATCGATAAAATTATCACAAGAAGATAAAACTTCAACCATCACATTTTCATTCCATAAAAGTTCTAAACCTCCCCCACACACACCGTGAGATGAGATCAAATGATGATTTTTAAATCCTATATCATTTAGCTTTTCAAGAACAACATCATCGGGATTTTTCGTCTCCGATAGGAAAATTACTTGTGGATGAAGCTTTGCCTTTAACTCCTCCAACCGTCGAAATATTAAGGAGTTTCCCAAACCTTGAAAATTCCAAGCTATAGTCTTTAAGGAACATGAGGTGATGGATCTTGAAAATCCATCCTCTTCTTTACCATGGTCGGGAGACTAGGCGCTTTTGTTTGATCGGTTGGGGGTGGCTTAAAAAAGACCTCCAGAAGCAGTCCATTTTCCTTTGATGTTACCTTTGTCGCCTTGACTTGAAGTTTGTTTCTGACTTGGAGATGGTTTATCTTGCTTGGTATTTCTCCTCTTTGAAAAGGGACCTATGAGGCCAGAAGAGTTAGATGTGATGAGTCTTTTTCCCGCTGATTTTTCTGATTTACAGTTCATGAATAACGCAAGTGATATACTTGTATTTTAACTCGGTTTTAGCCTTATCCTGCATCCATTTTAGGT
>OVBE01004774.1:0-23131 GCA_900406425.1 Iberis pinnata | reverse complement strand
ACGAGTGGCCAGCTTCGACCTCAACCACCTCCAATTTATCTATCAATTTATTTTTGTTTGTTTAGTGTTTATGCTTTGGCCTATGGGTTTGTAGGTTGGGGATATATCTATATTTTTTTATTCCAATGTATTTGCTAAAGTACGCAATTAAATATTTATGTCTAAAAAGGAGACCATTTCCAATTTTAGTTATTCAACTGGAAATGTCTAAAAAATTATATCACGAAAAAGTATTCTAAATAAATACGAGTCATTTATTTTAGATTTTGCATATAATTTAGTACAAAAAAATTTCTTACAACATTTAGATTATGAAAGGAATGGAGTAGAAAAAATATGAGTTACTAATTTTTTTTATTTATTCTAAATGAAAATAAGAATTACATTGGATAGATTGGAAGGAATTCATTTTTCTTCCGCCCCACAAAATTAATTACAAAACATTCCAAAATGTCAAATCGGAATACTAAAAAAGGGAGATTGCAATTTTATCTCAAAGAAAAAGAAGTTACAGTTTGTTGTGAATTTCTTTCCTAGATAAAGAACAATATGTTCAACACAAAAAGAAAACGATTTAGACAAATACTTTGCATTTTGGGATTTATTATTGATATATGTGTTAAAACATTCCAATTATGTAAAACTATTTATTAAAACCTCAAAATCCGATCCACTAGAAAATTCTGGAAACGAGTTTCATTTTTCAAAATGGACCATACAATTCGACCCAAGTCGTTCCAATGCTAATTCTATTTGGGCTTTTAAACATTTTTGTCACAATATAACACACTTCTTTACCATGGGGCATGTAAATGTAAGAGGTGTATTCAAATAAACATGTTATATGACAACTTCTTAGGCTATAAGTTATGTACTAAAAAGATACATACATAGTTTTTTAAAAAAATTAGATCTAACAGAACTCGTTTCAGATTTTATTTCCTAAAAGTAGACATATGTGAAGCTGCATATTTTTGCTGAGATAGGAAGAAACCCTTTGAGTCAAAATGAGCTTGTATACCAAGAAAATAATATAATTGACCAAGATCCTTCATTTTGATATGTGAATTCATGTCATTTAGCAGCTTTTTTAATTTTGTTGAGTTGTTCTCTGTCACTATTATGTCATCTACATAAAGCAGAAGTAGAATTACATCTTTTTCATGATTGTAGATAAACAGAGAAGCATCTCTCATCCTACAAGTGAATCCAACTTCAAATAAATAGCTACTGAACTTGTTGAACCAAGCACGTGGTGATTGCTTTGATCCATAAAGATATTTGTGTAATTTACACACATGGTGAGGTCTTATTTTATCAACAAATCTAGCAGGATGAACCATGTATACCTATTCTGTCAAACTACCATGCAAAAATGCATTTTCACATCCATTTGTTTGATTTCTCAGTCTATAATTGTTGCACTATGTAGAACAGTTCGTATTGTTGTTGTTCTAACCACATGGCTATAAGTTTCCAAATAGTTTATGCCTTCAGCTTGATTGAATCCTTTCGCTACAAGTCTGGCTTTGAGCTTGTCAAGTGATCCATTTGCATTAAGCTTGGTGCGAAAAACCCATTTACTACCTAAGACATTCATATGAGGTTCATGTGGCACTAAAGACCATGTTTTTGATACTGCACAAGTCTGTGATTCTTCTTGCATTGACTTTAACCATCTTTTATCCTTTAAGGTTGCTGACACAGTCTTAGGTTCTGGATAAGTAACATGTGTTGAGTAAACAAAACACATCTTCTGTTTGGTTTTGAGATCCCAACCTTTGATATAGTAGTTATAGGGTGATTATTTTGCTAAATTGATTGAGTTCTTTCTTGAGTCAAGATTTATGTTGAAATTTCCACTAAAGTACTTGTCCTACAAGATGAGTCATTAGAGATGTTTCCTATAGGATCAGGATCTAAGCCTACCGTACACCCAGGATTCTCTTACTCATCTGTAGTAGGCATATCAGTGTTGTCATCTACTTGTACTACTGGTGAATCTATATTTTCTTCACTTGTGTGTTGAGACTGTGGAAGAGTATACCCTTCAGGTTGTTGTTGAAAGAAGTCTTGTGTATGAGATACTCCAGTTTGTGTTGTAGTATTTGTAGGCTGAGTTAAAGGCATCGGCAAGTTCTGGTTCACAACGGATGTATTTGTCCATACAATATTGTTGTCTGAAGTATGTGAATTCATTGAATCTTCACTTTCATCTTATCTTTGTGGAGGTTTGCACTAAGGAAAGATTTCATACAATCATGTGAGAAGAGTTGTAGATGGTACAGGCAATAGATGAGCATAAGTGTTTTCAAAAGGAAAATCATCTTCATTAAATATTACATGTCTACTTATGTACACTCTGCATGTAGATGGTAATAGACATTTATACCCTTTATAATTCGTATTATATCCTAAAACACACACACTTTAACCTATTTGGATCCAGCTTGTTTGCTCTGTATTCTTTCAACATAGAGAAACATCTGCAGCCAAACACTCTCAATGATGTGTACTTTGGAGCAGATGCATAGAGAGCCTCATATGTATTGATTTTTTCTGCATAGGGTAACATATTAATGAGAAAATTTTCAGTGTAAAAGGCTTCTATCTAGTATTTTTTATGGCACAATACTCTGAAACATCATTAATAATCCCAATTCAACTATGTGTCTATGATTCCTTTCGGCTAAGCCATTTTGCTCAGGTGTATAAGGGCATGGAATATGTTGTTATATGCCATAGTTTTGAAGCTTTTGTATGAACTTGTTACTCTTAAATTCACGACCACCATCACACTGAAAAATTCTTATCTTTGACTGAAATTGATTTTCAACTAAAGCTTGAAATTTGAAGAAAATCTTACAGAAGTCTGATTTCAATTTAAGTGGATATAACCAGTAAAATCTTGAGTAGTTATCTATGAATACTACATAAAATCTAAAGCCTTTATTTGATTTTATTAGTGAAGGACTCAATGAATATTATTTTGCTATGGTTGCTTACTTAGTTACCCATCTGTAATTGTATATTGATGCAATTCACACAAATAAAAGATTATACAATTCATAATTGATATTAATTTAAATTGTGCATTGGCTTCATTTTAAAAATTTTATTCAGCCCTAACCTATTAATTTTGATCTCTCATATGTTGATTGTTTGCTCGGCGTATTAGATCTAAAGTTTTTAGAGTTGGTTCTGTCTTTGGCTAAGTTTGTTGTAGGCTCTTGTTTTGGTTTTAGGTTTGTTTTGGTTTGTTTTTAGTCTCCCTCGTTTAGCATGTTGTCTCCCGGTGTTTAATTCCGACTGGCTTTCCTTTTCCTTTAAATTATAGAGATTTGATTCCCTTAAAATTATAGGGCTTTCGTCGGGTTGTAACTTGATTTGCTTGTTATATATAGAAAGAATCATATGACAAAAAAAACATATATTGAGCTTTCAAGCGCTGCCTAAATATTTCCAAGAAATTACATGATAAAATTGGTATAATAAACTAAGTGCTTGTAGTCTAGTGGCTACCACACTTTAAGAAGAATTGCTTTGTTGGCAAAGTTAGTCTTCAACATTTATGGGCCACAAGCTAAAAATATTTTAGGTATGTAAAATTATTAAACAAACAAATTGTTTGAAATTAAATAGCACTCGAATCGAACCCTCACCCAACTGAACTAAAGGAGTTTCTATAAAATTGGGGCCAAATTTTTTTTTTGGGACTCCAAGCACATGCTTGACTTGCTTGCTCCCAATTCTGCATGTTGGTCGAAGTCAGGGATCAATTCTCTTTAAGTGTAGAATTAGGAAATTATTTCTTCTTGGATAGTCGAAGATGGTGTCACGATTTAGGTCTTTTAGAAAATCCGGGGAATGGACTATTCAACGATATCACTCACTCTGAGAAGAGATTAAAGGTCTAGGCCCCCAACTCTTCCTAAAGGTCTAACAAAATTTGGCAATGATAATTTGTGAACATTAATATTAAAAATATATACCAATGTTTCAGGTTCAAGTTTGCTTTGTTATTATGGTTAATGGAGACTTTGTGTAAACTACACGAGCAACTTGCCTCTCTTCAAATTTGCTACTATGTTTTTATAACCAATTTAATTACTAAAAACAATCTCCAGTATTTTTGTCACAATNTATATATATATATATATATATATATATATATATATATATATATATTCGTATACGAGTGGCCAGCTTCGACCTCAACCACCTCCAATTTATCTATCAATTTATTTTTGTATGTTTAGTGTTTATGCTTTGGCCTATGGGTTTGTAGGTTGGGGATATATCTATATTTTTTATTCCAATGTAATTGTTAAAGTACGCAATGAAATATTTATGATTTTATGTCTAAAAAGGAGACCATTTCCAATTTTAGTTATTCAAGTGGAAATGTCTCAAAAATTAAATCACGAAAAAGTATTCTAAATAAATACGAGTCATCTATTTTCGATTTTGCATATAATTTAGTACAAAAAAATTTCTAACAACATTTAGATTATGAAAGGAATGGAGTAGAAAAAATATCAGTTACTACTTTTTGTATTTATTCTAAATGAAAATAAGAATCACATAGGATAGATTGGGAGGAATTCGTTTTTATTCCGCCCCACAAAATTAATTACAAAACATTCCAAAATGTCAAATCTGAATACTAAAAAAGGGAAATTGCAATTTTATCTCAAAGAAAAAGAAGTTACAGTTTGTTGTGAATTTCTTTCCGAGATAAAGAACAATATGTTCAACACAAAAAAATGATTTAGGCAAATACTTTGCATTTTGGGATTTATTATTGATATATGTGTTAAAACATTCCAATTCTTTAAAACTATTTATAAAAGCCTCGAAATCGGGTCCACTAGAAAATCCTGGAAATAAGTTTCATTTTTCAAAATGGACTATACAATTCGACCCATGTCGTTCCAATGCTAATTCTATTTAGGCTTTTAAACATTTTTGTCACAATATAACACACTTATTTACCACGGGGCATGTAAATGTAGGAGGTGTATTCAAATAAACATTTTATATGATTTGAAGTTATTTGAGTTTTAGTGAGTTTTTAGGTGATTTAGGTGAATTAGGAAATTCATGTGATTTATTATAAAATTCTCTACAATCCCACCTAAAACCATGAGATTTAAGATTTTATTTATTAAACTAAGAAAATCCACTGAAATACCATCAAATCACCAGAAATCCACTATTTAAAATATTTTCAATAACAACGGATTTCATGAGACTTATTAAAATCACTAATTCAATAACAGTGGATTTTCGTGAGACATTTTAAAATTCTTGTTTAAATAACAGTAAATTTGTCAATTTAACAAAAATCCTTCTAAATTTCACATTCAATACACCCTCCGTAATTGGTTATAAGTTCAATCTATGTTGGGAATAGTCTAGTNGGGGGGGGGGGGGGGGGGGGGGGGGGGGGGGTGGGGGATGACGATTTGGCCCATAACTTTTTAACTTGAAAAAGTTAATGTAACTATAAAACAAAGTTAAATTAAAATTAAAATTAACATTAGAACCTAGAGGTAGCTAGAAGGACAGACATTGAAACCATAGTTAGAGGTCAAAGTATGTATTATAAGAGCATCTCCAATAGAGAAACCCTTAAAAGTTTCTTAATAAAAAAATAATAATATTATTTTAAAAAAGATGTGAATAGTGCAAGAAACCCAAGAATAAAACATGTGTGAATAGTGCAAGAGTCAACTCTTATATAAAAGCTTTAAGGACTTTCTCTCTCCAAGTTTCTTAACATTTTATTATATTTTATTCTTAAGAAACCCTTAAGAAACATTGTTGGAGATGGTCTAAAGAGCATAGTAAGTTGTAAAAAAGACACAAAGTCAAAAAGAAACAAAGTAGTTGTACTAAAAGTCATGGTAGTTAGTGTAATCTATAGTGAAAAAGTTTCCTTTTTAACTTTAATTGGTGTTAATTTTCAATATTTTTATTCTTTTAGTTAATTACTTTTCAGTGTCAAAATAAAAAAAAAAATTAAAATTACCTATTTTTCTGATCCAACAAATGTTAAAAACAAAAACATTCCTTTGTTCGACATTGTATCTCCTTTCCATTTACAATTTCCACTATTTCACAGAGGTTATGAAAACCAAAAAAATGTTTTCACTTTAATTTTTACAGTATATTACACCAACCGTACAACAAAACAGTATTTTTTAATTATATAATGCATAGAAGTTTTTTTTTTTTCAAAGTTTTACTAATAGTACAATATCTACTTTCTTTGAAGTCTGTTAATATTAATGAGAAAAAATTTGAACGATTTTCTTGACCTTCCATGCTTGAATTAATTGCAAAAGACAAACATATAATCTGAGTTAAAAAAATATATATTTATTCCTCAATTACGTTTAAAACGATTTAAAAAAACTGGGGAGTAATCTATTATTCTCTATGTTTCAATATATTTAATATTTAAATTTTTATACAAAAATTAAGAAGGTCATTCAATTTTTTTTTTTCTCATTCATAAAAAAATAGAAAGAGCCAAATAGAAGTCACTACAATAACAATTAGATAGAAAATTATTTAGAAATTAAAACTACCACCCTTACTGGAAGACTTGAGCTTCTCTCTGGATACGTGAATGAAGCCAAAATGGACCTCCCAAAGCTAGATAAGATTGGAAAAGACCAAATTTGCTAACGTTTTGGCGATGTCTCTTGCTATGGAGTTGGCAGAAGGGGATGTCGTATGGAAGGAGACCGAGTCGAAGGATTCACTGACGCGAGAAATCCTATGGAGAAGATTCATGTACTTTGGCCAAAGAGAGAGATGATTAATAGCGTCAACTACGCTTCCATAATCGGACCAAACTTCAATAACACTCAAACGTAGGTCGGACAAGCGAAGGTTGGACATTCCTTAAGAGAAAGTCATTCAATTTAATTTTTAGTTTTTGAGATTTTACCTTATTTCCAAACAAAATAACAACTAATAAATCAATCTCTATAATACAAACAATCATAAATTATAAAAATACAATAAATTTTACACTCAAAAGTGAAAACATTCCTTAATTTTACACAATTTTTTTCTAAAATATCAAATAAACTAAAAGAGAACGAGTATATATCATTCATTGTAAAAATAGATAAAATGTTNATCAGTTATCTTAATTATATATATATATATATATATATATATATATATCTTCTATAACTTTATAAATGTTGGCATAAAATTATATTTCTCTTTAAAAACAATTTGAAAAAAATGGGTTAGAAAAAAAGTAATATAGTGATTTGCTTGTTTAACAATTTCTATATGGTTATATATATACAATAATAACCCAAAATAGAATACCACTAAATATAGGAATACTAAAAATTTCTAATTATTTATTTTCACAATATTTATGGGTAATAGAATGACAACACCCTAGGCTACAAGTTATGTACTAACAAGATACATAAATAGTTGTTTGAAAAAATTTAGATCTAAAACAGATCTAGTTTTAGATTTTTTTTTTTTTTTTAACAGACAGATCTGAAACTGCATCATCTTCATTAACCATGACCATCTTCAATATACAGATCTAATCTCTAAATGCTAATTTCTTCCTGACACATAACAAATCATTACAAAATCATAGCTACAAAACAAAAAAATAAAAGAGAAAAAAGTTAGTCATGATGATATACTTTTTGTGTTTTCCCACATGAGTCAGATTCCTTCATCATTACACAAATCTGTAAAAAAAAAAAATCAAACCAAACCTAAAAAAAAATTCAGAAGATCTTGAAGATTCAAGAAAAGTAAATTGAAAGTTTAAAGACCAAACTTTTTTTTAAACATCAAATGAAGCTAGAGATGGATAAAACCCTAGATCAAAAAACTATAAGAAAATGAAGAAACTTTTTGAGTAAATTTGGATTGAGAGGAAGTAATAATTGGGGGGAATGAAGCCTGGTCCGAAGACATTAAAACCCTAATTAATCATCAGATTTTATGATAATTAAATTAGAATATAAGTCTTCGAGCCAGACAACAGTCCCCTCAAAAGAAAAATCCCTCTTTAAAAATCCATTTTTTCTTCATAAAAAAACCCTTTTTTGAATTAGGGTTTTCAAAAAGTTTCTTCATTTCTCCATGTGAGAGAGAGAGAATGAGATTGTGGTGATGATGAAGAGAATGATGAGAAGGATAAGTAAAGAAGAGGTTTTTATTAAGAGAAGATTCTAGAGAGAGAGAGAGTAAGTGGTGGAGAGAGAAAGACCAAATCTATACAAGACAAAATAAACATGGGTTCTGTCTGGTTGGGTCCCATATCTATATATATTTTTGTTTAATGTTTAGTGAGTGATTTTTTTTTATTTTTTGTGTGTGGTCAACAGTGTAAATTCAAGTTTCAAGTTTCAAGAATCCAACGTAAACATATGGATTTACTTTTTGAGACATGTCAATGGATTTTTTAAATTTTACTATGGTGTTTACTTGTTAAAGCAAAATTTTTAAAAAGTCCCATACGGTTTTGACCAAATCAATGGAAAAAAAAAGAGGAGAATGAAAATCAAGGGTTGTGGAAAAGGAAACAAAGAAGGAGTGAAAGTAATTAAAGAGGTTGTCAAATCAAAACATAAAAATATAAATATGATATATCACAATATATATATATATATATATATATATATATATTATCATATGGATTCAAAGCAATAACAAAATTTGTGCAAAATATATAAAAATAGTAGTTTGTATTTCAATGAGTAAAACTTTCACCAATTAGTAATTAAGCTTGTATTTCAAACTAATTGAGTTAAATGGCAATTTTTTAAGCATGATCCATCTTGAGTTCAAGTAGAGTAAATACAAATAGTTTTCTATATAAAAATGGTATAGTTCTTGAAAAACTATATAACATCAACTTATTTTTCGTTTAAGATTATGTTCTTTAAAATTTTATGATCGGTTATGGCAGAAAACAAGTTCTTAATTTGCTAGTTTTCGAGACTAACTTTGGAAAACATATTTATTATTGGAATCTTGATTAGTAAAATGATAACCTCGAAACGTTTCCTTAAATTTCGAGTTCTATCAATTTATATTTTACGAGCTTTTTTTAGAAATTTTGAACTTTGTTAATCGAAATTTACATGCTTATACCACCTCCATCAATAGTTCTTAAGGAGTTCTTAATAATAAAATATAATAAATATTAAGAAACTTAAAGAGAGAAGGTTATTAATGAATAATTTTAAGAACCATATCTTAGACATTTTTAAATGATTTATGCTTTACTTTTTTTTAAGATAGTGATAAATATGTAATTAATTTTTAAAAATTTTAAAATATATGATTAAAATAATGTTAAAAATCTCTAATTGGTTTTTAACTAATGGAGGTGCTCTTAGTTTATTGTTTTGTATTTGTATAATTCTATTAGTTTTCTCAATAATAAAGACCACAAAAAATGGTGTGACCACTAATCTACTTTTTTAATAGGAAATTATAATAATAATAATTTTATTATTAGTACTGAAAAAAATAGAAAAAGGATCAAAAGGAGAAAAGGGGTTGTCTATAAAGTTAGTCAGAGGAGAGGTTAAGCTATTGTTCTGCCCAATGTTACCATCCTTCATTTATTGTCTCTCAACCTTTCTCAAATAAAAACTTTTCCCACAATTTCTTTTATCTTTATAAGATAGTTAATACATATAATATATATATATATATATATATATATATATAAAAAAGTTTAAGCCTAACTTATTTTAAAGTTTACCAGTACTATATATATGTGTCTATACATGTACTGTTGTCTGTGGACCAAATGAGATATTATATCACATATATATATGGACTATATATTTCTACTGTTGTAATGCATTTTTTTGTCGTCTTTATTAATAAGAAACTAACCGAAACGATTTACAAAACGATAAAGTAAAAAACTAAACCCGCAAATTTCGACTGAAAAAGTTCTAAATTTCAGGAGTCAAAACAACCGGGAATCAAGGGAGAAACACAGAAAAACAATAAAGACAAAGCCAAACATCGAATAGAATGAAAATTGAAAACAGAGCGACTCTCATAAGCAAAGCCGAAGAACCAATCAAGACACTAAAGCAGACGAAACAACTCTAACGCATTTTTTTGCTAAAAAAATACACTTTCTTACCCAATACACATAAACATATTTTTTCAACAAAAACAAATTATTCCTGTTAAAAGTGCGGAAATGTGTTTTTCCACTAAAAATTTGTAATGTATCTTTTTCATACATTTTTAATTAAGATCCTAATAAATTAGTTGTCTTTGTTGCATTGCCAAATAGGTATATATGAAAACAATATTATATGAGAAAATAAATCGTATAAATAGAGAGTGCCCGCAACATGTGCTGCAACAATTTGTTAGTTTCCATGGAAACACAAAAATTGAAACTGTGGATGAGAATGACAAATAGAGAAGACGATTCTTAGCTCCAAATTTCAACACTACTTTGAGAGTTGTGTTGTGTCTTCAAGAGTTAAAGGAATAGAAACAAAGAGGAAAACGTCAAATCCCCATTCTAATAATTATACACTTAAATTATTTATCATGTAAAATCTCCTATATATTAAAAGAAAAAACTTTTATAATAAATTACATGATATACCATTAATAATTTTAATACAAACACATTATCTAAATACACCAAGATTTTTTCTCCTTTTATTTAGGAAATTCGTTTTTAATTTTATTTTAGTTTACAAATTTTATTTTTAGATTAACTTTTGATAAAATATATGTTCTAAGACTATAAATATATAACATAATAAAATTTTAATAAATAATTTAACATTTGTTAATATTTAAATAATATAAAACTATATATATTAAATTTCAAATATGCTTACAGTTTATATTATTAAATATGTGTATCTTAATTAATAAACCAATCTAACATATATTTTAAAATATATATATATATATAACTATTATATAAAAATAAAAATATATTTATTACGTTTTATGTTATATAATTAGATATTTTCTACAAAATCATCACATTTTTAATTCGTATTTATATAAAGATAGTCAAAAAAATTCTATAATCATTATTTTAAAAACTATATAAATACATAAAATTTAAGTCATACTTTATATTTTATAACATATTTCTGCGCCGCGAGGATATCATCTAGTAAACTAATAAAGAGTTCAAATATCAATTAAAGAGAAAAAAAAAGATCAATAATTTTTATATTTATCAACAAAATAAATAATTATATAGCATAAGCCTTGAATCTCTAGTTTGTGTGTTGGTTCTAATGTGTCATCGCCTAACTTTAATATATATATATTTAAGTGTTGTTTTGAGAGTATTCTAATTTTTCATCAGTGTTAATTTTGCTGAAATTCTTTGTTTCGTAATTAGAGTACAAGTTCTTTTAACTATTAATTTTTAAGTTGTTGTTTGTTTAGAGTTTTATGGATTTTCATCTTTGGCGATATTCTTTATTTCATAGTTAAAATACCAGTCTTTTTAGTTGTAGATGTTTAGGTTGATGTTTGTTATATATTTTCCTAACTTAGTTTCTTAGAAAACTTATATATTTTCAAAGGGTTAGTTTCTAAAAAAAATTTCCATGAAACCACTAACTTTATATGTTACTTTATACTTCTCCAAAGTTAATATTTTCTCCGTTTTAAAATAAGTGTTGTTTAAAGTTTTTCAGACAAATTTTTTAGAAAAACATCTTAAAAATTCTATTATACCCTTATAAAGTAAATTAACTGTTAGTAAAATCAGGGCCGGCTGAGATTTTAAATTATTTTGAAAGGCGTAATCTATAATAAAAAAAAACTAGGTCAATTTCTTATAAATTTTTAAAAATAGGTCATTTTTAACTAAAATTTTAAATTTAAAAAAAATCACAAGTTCATGTTTGCTCTACTTGGACGTAGAACTGACTATGAGTAAAGTGAAGTTAGATAAATTTGAAATTTACTAACAAAATTGCATTTAAAATGTTAAAAAAAAAAAAAAGAAACAACCAGAGTTAGCTCTGGTGGTAAAGAGCTCACAGTTGTGAGTTCCGTCCTCTTGGTTCGAATCCTGGTCATCGTCAATCAACATGAAGTAAATTTTGGCAACTCTCCTCAATATTTTTGCCGACTGAGAACGCTTTAGACCTAGTCGAAAATTTTCGAAGTTTTGGATACCAAAGTCATAAAAAAAACAAAAGGGGCATAGAATTTCATATGATTAAAAAAAACATAAGAGTGACAAAGAGGAGAGGGTAGCATTGTAATTAGGGAAAAAGAAAAGAGTGAGAGTACAATTTGTATTTAATGCCTCTTTGTTCGTATTCTCTGCCACTTCTCATTAATTCTTCCTTCTGCTCTCTCCAACTCACTAATTTATTTATTTGTTTTTTTTTGGGGACCTAATTGATAGTATGTTGTTGGTCACAATAAAATGAAATGAAATTTTCAAAAGTAAAAAAGAAAGACTAACCTTCAAAGGTCTATTGATTAGACTCTTGTCATAACTTTTTTTTACTGTTCTTTTAACAATGTTCTTTAAAAATCTCCATCAACCCTTTTCATCTTTTACTTTTCTTCTTTTTTTATTTGTAAGCATATCTAAATAATTATTGTTACCTTAAAACTAAACAATTAAGTCCATTGTTGCTATTAATGATAACATTTTTTTTAATCATTTGTCCAATGATTTGAGTTACAAGTGTTTTACAATTGGTTTAAATGGGTTGTATGAGTTTTTAATTTGAAGATATGTTATTATAAAACACTTAAAATCAAATGCATGAATTAGAGTAGTTTTTTATATAAAAAAGTCAAAATATAGAAGTTTACTTCAGAAAATTTTCACCGTTTCAAAAGGAGGGTTTTCTTCTTTATTTCTAGGGTTTTCAGAATTCTTAGCATGGGCCCGGGCCCAACTGGATTTTGTTAGGCCCAATCCGGATTTTTTTATGTTGGGCTGAGATTGTTGTTATGATTTGTTTTGGGTTGATTGTATGTAATGGGCTAAATTTGGATCTAATAAATAAAACTTTTATATAAAAAAAAAGACTTCCACCGTAATTGCTTCATTTATCTCATGTTTTTTTTCGCAGTTTCTCATTCAGCCAATTCCATAACTAGAACTATTGCCAAAAGCGTATCAAAATATAGTTTGTTCCAATCCTACCTAACTTTAGGAGGACAGATTTGGTTCCATTCACTCATTCAAGACGAAGCCAATTTCTAGTATTCATTTTATGATACGAGTTTTTATACTTCTTCTAGTTGTATTATCTTGACATTTTGAGTTTAAAAAAAAAAATTAGAGTAGCTAACTAGGGGAGGGGTGATTGTTGGTGCAAGGTTTCACTTTGAGTTTATAAATACTCCATTAAGTATCGAGAGTTCATTATCACACGAGGCCCATGAAAATTCAAAGTCAATGGTCCTATTTTTGTACATTTAATTCACAATTATAGACCATGAATGACATATTAAATGATAACAAAAAACTATATTAAAAAACAAAAGAAGAAGAACCACACATAGCATATTGGAAGGAAGATAAAAGACTTTCAAATATGTTTTCATTTTTCATCAGATTTTATAAATCTAGCTTTTAAGCCCAAATTTGACACATTTTTATAATCACTCAACAAAAAGAATCGAATATGGATGTCCACATCCACTCGTTTGTTTAAATTAGAATAAGAAAAAGATGTCAAAATACAAAAAATTAATAAACTCATGTTCTAAACTAGAAATATAATCATATCTCGCTGAAAACGCACCTAACATATCCACTAGAAAAAAGTATTATTGGTAGGGTCGGCTTTTGCTAGAAACAAAAGAAACACTTGTTTGCGGTCTTGTTATCATAACTATATTTCCGGCCACAAAAATGCATAACGTTTCATTAGCTTGGGTGGTAAAACATTGAAAATGGAAAGAGTGTGGCTGAGTTCAACTCCCACCAGCCCAAGACCGGCCCTGATTATTGGTTACACAAAACCTAGAGACAAGCTAACAAACTTGCAACAACCTCTCTTGTTATCTCTTTCTCCATGCATACTTTCATTGTACAAAGGAAGAAAACAACCCAATTATAAGGAAGCATAAGTTTAATTACTTTTGTGTCAATCACTTCTTTCAGAGAAACACATGAGCTCCTCCTGATCTCTCTTTGTTGAACCAATTTTTCTTTGTTTTAGAAATCCCTTTTCCTTTTAGAATTTTTCAAACACTTAGGCAGAATTTTACTTATATATTTGGATCAATTAGTCCAATAACCAAAAATTTCTCTTTGATATATATATTCATGAATGAATAAGAAAATATTTTTTGGTTAGCCATGAGGATGAAAATCTCTCCAAAAAAATAGTTAGCAATTGATGACATTATATGAAAAAGAGTCAACTTTTTTTATTGGATACAAAAATATAAGTTTCTTTCATTTTACTTTCACAATTAGTTTTTGCCCGTTCAAACTTGAAAATTTTGAACTTTCAATCTACAATTGGAATCAGTCATTAGATATTTTAATTTTAAACAATACTCATTTATTTCAAAAAGGTCGATTATTAATCGAATAATGAAATGTTGTACCATAGTATAAAAACACAATTCTTAAAAATCTAATCTAGTTAAAATTTTAGACAACGAAAACATATTATTCAAAACGGTTAATAATGAATAAATTAAAATATTTGTACTATGTAAAAACATACTCCCTCCGTTTCAAATTAGTTGTCGTTCTGGAGAAAAATCTTTGTTTCAAAATATGTGTCGTTTTAGGTTTTCAATGCATAAATTAAATGAATTTGACTTTTTTAACCAATAGAATAATTGCATGAGTTTTTTCTATTGATTTATTTAGAATATTTAATGGTGTTTTTATAGAAAATTGAGATTTCTTAATTTGTGTGCAAAACTCTAAAACGACAAGTAATTCGAAACGGAGGGAATACATACTATACTATTTTTGATAGACCATACACAATTTTATTTGAATAAATACTAAGACTTAAACCAAGAAACATGAACACAGTCGTTATAAAAAACAAAAAAAAAAGAAACATGAACACAAATTTTTAAAATCGTACAAAAAATGAGGTATTCCTTTGAACATAGAATATAATGTTTTTGTTTTATCTACAGTACAATAAATTAAGATCTTTCTAACTAAATATAAATATTATTTTATATATAAATATAAATATTATTTTCCTATATATATATATATATATATATAATACTAATATATTCATAATTATGGTTCCCACAGTTGTGCTCTAAGTACTTCATAGTCATTTTAATATGGTTAAAATCTTCATTCATTTTTTTCGTACTGATATAAGAAAATGAAAGAAGTTTTAGAATCATATAGGAATAAAAATAAAATAAACAAGTGAATAAGAGCAAAAAGAAAATATGTACGTTGTAGTCAAAGATGTGAACATGAAAATGAATCAGAAAATACATTGTATAGTGTATCTCTCTCGCAAAAATAATTACTCTAAGTTAATTAATATTATTTTAGTATTATTTCCCCCAATATCTATATATTCTTACCCATAAACACAAAAGTGACTAAGATCCTATTCGTTTATGTATATATATGATGTTTATATATACAAAGGATGTATCTAGATACAAAAATTCAAATGTTATTTGTTTGTTTTTTATACCAATAACTAGATGCATCATTTGGATATCAAGATCTAAAATCTAGATAATTTATATGTTGAAAAATATGAATATGGATGCAATATTTCAGCAACTCAAATGTATAAAAGACAATAATATGTAAAAATAAATTTCTGAAAAAAATTGCAACCGCATTTTTCCACAAAATGCAGAAATTTATTTTTCTACAAAAAATGCGAAATAATTTTTCTCGAGAAAAAACAGAAATTACACAAGAAACTCGTTTTCCCAAAAATTGCATAAACATTTTCCTGCTAAGAGTATAAATATATGTTTTTCGCAAAAACAGGGAACAACACTAAGACATGGAAACACGTTATCCAACCGAAAATGCGAAAACATTTTTTCATTTTTATCCCAAAATATAAAAACACATTTTAATGCAAAAACAGAAAACATGTTTTCCGAAAAAACATAAAATACGAAAACATGTTTTTTAACCAAAAACACGCAAACATGTTTTCCTACAAAAAGGAAAAAATACGTTTCCTCGCCAAATATGTGGAACCACATCATACCTCTAAAACCATAAACGAATTTTCTGGTCAATAATGCGGAAATATGTTTCCCCTCCCAAAATGTATTAACACATTTTCTTGCCAAAAACGCGGCAACATATTTTTTCGCCATAAATGAGGAAACTTGTTTTCGTTCTAAGAAAAAGTTTTTGTTGTTGCAAAAACTGTAAAAAAACACAAAATTATTTTTTACATGAAAACGATTTTCAACATTTTTGGTGGAAAATATATTTGTGTTTTTGGCAGAAAACACATTTCTGCGCTTTTGGGAGGAAGAAACATTTCTTCTTTTTTTTTGTGAGAAAATGTGTTTTTGAGTACTGGGTAAGAAAATGTATTTTCAGTGTTTTTAGGCATGGCAAAAGTTTACTTGTTTCTAACAAGAAAACATAGGTCGTGTTCGTTTGTCAGTTGCTGGTTATGTTCGTTTTCCAGTCGCTAGCGGCGGCGATTAGCAGCCGCTGAATCTATTTTGAAACGCTAGAAAATTTGGCGGCTAAAATTTGTAATCGGTGCGATTAGTCGCTGGACCAACGACTGACAAACGAACACAATTTTAATCGTTGCCGCTAGCGACTGTGATAGTAGGATTTTTCGGTTATCAATCCCTTACACCACTATCATGGTCATTGTATTATGTAAGGTTATCAATCCAAATGGGTGTGATACTAGCAGACTAGATGCAATGGATTCTTCTAAGTCAAGTAAATATAAAAAAGGTGTTTCTAACAAATCCTAAGTAAAAAAGAGAATGCATAGAGCTAAAGACCACAAACGGAAACAAACATGCATAAGAAGCTAAAAAGGATAAAAGGTAAAAACAGAGGAAAAGCAAAAAGGGTAAAAATGCAATCGAGTGTAAAGCAGTTCCTGAGGACAAGGATAATTGACTAAAGATCTATCCCGATCTACCTAAGCACCTAATATACCTCAAACAATGAACTATCCATAGAAAATAGATTCATATGCAACCAAGTCCAGTCCCTTGATAAATGGAATCAATCTAAGCAATCACCAAACCTAACTCCTGTTAATAGTACACTACCTAGAAGGCATGAAGAACCAACCTATTAAAGCCAATAAGCACCCTAAACATCTAACTCCTTAGGCTGAGATGCATATCTTAAGCATCTAAATCGTTAGGCTAGGATGTGCAAATCTCTGAAATCACCATGATCATGCATCCCATTGAACACTTTTCGGGTGCTGGAATGTCCAAGATCATATTTCAATTGGTGTAAAAGAAATCAGCATTAAGAGCAATGAAACAGAAGGGATCTATATGCAAACGATCTTAGGTATTTAGGTAAGATCAGAACATCAATCCTAATCTACCCCATCCTCAGGAACTTAAGGAAACTACTCACTACACATGGGTATGAAAGCAGGAAAAACAGAAATCATAACCTTAAAACTAAACATCATGATCAAAAGTTAAACTATGAAGAACAACAAGAACTCAAACCCATAAAATAAGAACAACAATGAAATAGTAACAAACCCAGAAAATGATCAAAGCTAAAATAGAAGATTAAAAGCTTAAAAACTTAGATCAATATGCACCAGATAGAACACAACCCTAAACAATGCATGAAAGTAAAAGAAAATAGTAGATTAGCATAAAACTTAAATGATTCTGGATTTTTACACCAAGAACACTAAGAACAACAAAAGGAAAAAGAGAGAAAAATGAACCTAAGCAAAAACCTAAAAAAGGTAACAAAAACAAAACTTCCTAAAAAGAAGGCGTTTTAGGGCTTATATAGTGTTTAGGAAAAGTCCTAAAACGCATAAAAGACAAAATACAATCATTAGATTGGGTCTTGGGTCAGGTCCATTATGGACTCGAGTTGGTCGGGTCAGAGCATGTTTGGCTCGAGGTTGAGGCCAAGGTGGAGACGAATGCGTGATCGAGCCAACTTAGGTAGTGAGATTGATCCGCAATTGAGGCCAAGATGGAGATCAAGCCGGCATGTTACATCGTGAGGTTGAGGAAGCATGGCTCGATCATGCAATCGAGCCAGGAGTTGGCATGGAGATCGAGCCAAAAAGAGAGAGATCAAGGCGTGTTGAAGCGTGGATCGATCCAAATGTGCTATTGGATCGAGCCAATGGTGGATCGAGGTGGATCTTGAGCCGAGCTCGAGGTGCCCAACACACGCGTGATCGAGCCGGGGCAAAGGAGCTCGAGGTGCCCAACACACACATGATCGAGCCAGGCCAAAGGTGCACTTTCAAGCCAGGGTGATCGAGCCTAAGTGTTGCATGATCAAGGTCAAGTGAGTTGCGTGATTGAGGTGCAGAGAGTTGCGTGATCGAGGTGCAACTACTTGGTGATCGAGGTAGCTTGGAAGTAGTTGATCGAAGCAGTTTTAGGGTTCTGCACCTTTTCCAGGTTCTGCACCAACGTTCATGCACCCTTTTTCAGCTTCTGCACCAACGTTCATGTACCCTTTTTCAGTTTCTGCACCAACGTTCATGCCCCCTTTTTCAGGTTCTGCACCAACGTTCCTGCACCCTTTTTCAGGTTCTTCACCAACGCTCCTGCACCCCTTTTCAGGTGCTTGCCCGAACTTGCACTTATGTTCTGAAAACTTCTGAAAGTCCTGAAAAATCTCCAAAATGCATGCATATGCAAATGCTAATGCAAAAATCCTTAAAAAATCACAAACTTGCTAATAACAACTATAAATATGATATACGAACACCTAAAGACCTAAAAATCAATGCTAAATGACTTCTAAAAACCATGAAAATCAAAGACATCATACTGGCAAACGAACAGGGTCATAGTATCTTAGGTTATAAAAAATTATAATTTTCTGATTTTTGCCATAATGTATTTGAATATTTTTATAATTTGTAAACGAACAAAACTGCATCGAAATGCAATTTGTAGATGTCAAATTAAATATGAAAACGAACAACATTCGTTGTCACATCCACATGCTTCATTTAAATGCTATATATAGATGTTTTATCCATGTGCAAAAATGAACGAGCCTAAGAACGTAACTCTGCTGTTGAAAAATGAAAATCATTAAGAATTAAATCAGTCATAAAAATAAGTCGATATAGGAAAGTAAAATATATTTTTTCATCTTTCAGTATGTTGGTTCTAAGTAGAAAGATTATATTTCTTTTATGTTTAGTAACGAAAATTAATTTTTTATGTTTAGTAATGAAAATTATATATGAAAAAATAGGAATAGATAGAAAGATTATATTCCTTTTATGTTTAGTAATGAAAATTAATTTTATTATACTTTATAACAACCACAAAATCATTGACTTTCATTTCGACTAAGAAAAATATTTCCTTTAATATTTTTGTGTTAGTATATGTATAATAATAACAAAGAAGACTCATGAACTTCATCTTTGACCAAAGAAAAATATTTATTGTACATATACTATTATAACTATATATATGCTCATTCATAGCAAACTAAAAAGTATTACAAATACTTAAGAAACAATAATTAAATTAATGGCTTTCACCACAAAAACTTTAGTCTCATTTGTTTTCATTATTCTCTTTGTCATGTATTCTGTTCATTGTCATACAACAACAACTACTAGTATTTTGGGTATTGATGTCTCTATTACCTTCATTTTATTATTATGAGCATAGTTTTTTCTTTTCTCTAATATATTGGTTTAATGTTTTTCTTATTGATATAAAGGTTATGAAATAAAACAACAAGATGTTCAATGCTTTAAAGGAACAAGAAGATGTAACATTGGAGGAAACTATGCATGCACAATATTTTGTAAAGACCATGATTATGTTTATGGTTTGTGTACTGTTGATGCATGTTGTTGTCATATAGGAGAAAATAGTATGCCTCCACAATAATCTAATCTAATCATATATATTGATTCACTTGATATATTCACATAACCGATAAATAAAGAAGTCCGTCTTTTCGTGAAAAAAATCAAATGTATTGATAAATGCATGAAAATAATATCAATAGTTTCTATCATATAAAAGATATAAAGCAAAATAAATAAGTTTCACTCAAATTGAAATTACTTTGATTAAATTCACGCAATAGACATTTTAGTTTAGAAAAATCTAAAATCAAATCAAAATGCAACTTAATATATATTGAAATTAAACAAATAAAAATCTAATTTATTGTTTACTTGCTTTTCGCAATTCATTTAGTACGAAATTTTGACTAACATTTCCCTACCCGATCAAATCACTCTTTTTAGAATATGAATTTTGTTTTTTAATAAAGGTTATTCAATTAAAGACTTAGTAAGTACAACCAGATATATCATTTTACAAGTTCAGCCCAATATTGAAAACAAACTCAAACCCCAAATTAAATCTCACTTTCGGATTGGGCTTTCTAAGGCCCACTGAAGAAAACCCTAGCAACCAAAGAAGAACTCCTTGTCACCGCCGCCGACATTGCATGCGGATTCCACTGACACAGGACTGTCGGTGGTCCGGCGACAGCTCCGAGACTAATACCGACTAAGGACCGCCGGCAAAACCCACAAGAGATCTCAATTAAAACGAAAGAGGAGCTTGGTCTATCAACGCCACAACGTGGTTTGGATGGAAGGGGTAGGTTTCCGACTAGTAAGGACGGAAGAAGAACCTTCGGACATGACGAATCTGTGACTTCTTGCGGCAACAGTCCTTTAGCCTCCGTGTAGAAGTCGCGTCTCCGGTTATCCTTTGGATCTGGATCCACCAACCTTGAGGACCCTTCCTCCTTGCATCGCCGACCTCCTTGCTACACGCTTGGATCTCCTCTAGCCGGAGCAGATCTGTCATATAACGGCTTCTTTCCGCCGGAGAAATGGTGAAAGTGTGAGAGAACGGAGAAAAAGACTAATCAGCATCATGTAAAAGGAGTTCGCCGGCTCTGGAAATCACCGACGAATCCGGGGAATGCAGAGCAGGAAGTTGTGACTCGGACGCCAGCGGTGGGCCTTAGTATCTCTTAGAATATGAAAATTATGTATTATAATTCAGTAACTTATCTTATACGAATTGCATCGATGAAGTAACAAATTTGGAGACTTTGATGAAAAACCCTTCACATATCAACGAATCAATTTTCAAATTCTCAACTAAAATTGAAAGAATAATTTGGTGCAAGATATGATATCAACTTTAAGTCTTTAACTTACTACTTTTTTCCACCAAACTTTAACTTACTTAAAGATACAAGTATAAAATATTTTTTTTATGATATTATAAATATATTATGTATTATTATTTTTAATTCAAATTTACCATTTTCTCTAATAAGCTTTGTATGTACTATTATTCAACAAAAAATGGTTTAGTACATCAAATAAGGTACAAAAAAAAAAGTAGAAAACAGATGGTGAAAACCTTTATGCAATTAATTTGCAGGAATATAGTAGCGAGTGAAAGAACTTTGCAATAATTTTTTCATTTACATATAATCAGTTTCCTTTTTAACATAATTTATCATCCAAATCCCAAAAGTATAATCCCCAACTAGGAACCCTAAATTAAGGCTTTTGTTAAGCATTTAGGTTAAAGTCTATATTTTTCTACACATAAACATGGTAATATTCAATTTGATAGCTAATTCGTTATCTTTCCTACGTTAATGGAAGACTTTTATTTTTGTCATCTTAAACCCCACTGTAGAGAAATTGAATTTAGGTGTCTAAGACACTTAGTGAGACCAATATCACCACTATACTAGAAGTGTTTGACCAGTGAAAGACTTCTATTACAAAAATATAGCTTTAGGTTTGTTAAATTAATTTGTATTTTCTTGTTTTATCTTCTATTGAAATGCAAGATTATAACATGAAAACTTATAAACCACAACGATAATACCATGAATAGATTTGTGTAATAATAACAGTACACCTATTTTTGGTGTAGAAGAAAAGTATATATGTTTTATAAATTAATGTGCATATTGATCTATGACACCAAGTTTTTCAAGAAGAAAAACAAAATATAATATATATATATATATATATATTTATATTGTAAAAGTTTTTTAAAAATATTAAGTGCCACAAGAAAAAGTTAGCATGGGTCATAAACTAAAAATAATAAAAAGTCAATAAATAATTTAATTATTTTACTTTTATAATATCTAACTTTTAATCTCTCAATCTTAATCAAAGTTTAATTTATTTTATTGTTCAATCTAAAATTTATACAATAATATAGGGTTGATTTCACTAGTCCCCCTGAACTTTGTACATCTAAATTATTCCCCCCTGAANCTCATTTGAAAAATATAAATTATAAGATAGTTAAATTAAGAAATAAAGAAGTTTAAAGGGTTGACTTCACTAGTCCCCCTGAACTTTGTACATCCAAATTATTCCCCCCTGAACTTTGGAGCTCCTGAAATTTCCCCCTGAACTTAGACATCTCTTTAGCCTTCCCCCCAAACTACTCATTCTCATCGATTTTCCCCCTAGCGATTTTAGAAGCCTAAATTGCGATTTAAACTTAAAAAAACGCGATTAAAAATTGCGATATGGTTAAAATTAAAATTCGATTTCCTAATAATATCTAAACTAATACCGGTTTAAATCAAAATTGAAATCTATTAATTAAATGTTTTAATGTAACAAGTGAAAAAAAGTTACGAAGGTTTTGGGATTAGGTTTCTATCAGAATCATTGTACATCGATTGTTGGCGTTGTTGCGCAGGATCCATTCTGGTTGAAGANCACGTTCACACCATACTTCCAAAAACGATTCATTTAACTTTCCACTAGTAATCTAACTTATCTACATGTTAGAACCACTTACACAGATTTTCTAAGCTTTTCTATGTTGATTCTGTGATACTAATTTGGTTTCATGCTATTTTTATTTAGAGTAATATGGTCAATGATTCATTTGCAGCTTAAGTGAACAAAAACATATA
>OVBE01004773.1:0-23131 GCA_900406425.1 Iberis pinnata | reverse complement strand
TGCAGAATAGCAAACATAAATACTCACTATTATGCATTAAAACCGAGTAATATCAATTCACGTCTGTTGTGATCTATATGTGTTTACCTATACGTTCAATGTGCCTAACATCAGTGTAACTCTCCCTAATAGTACAATCATAGATATTACTAAAGCAAGAACCATTAGGATCGTTAATTTTCTCATTCTTAAAAATGTGTTTTATGTTCTATCTTTTCGTATAAATCTTATTAGTGTGAGCTCACTTCTTTTCCAACCATTTTTCTCAGTCACATTTAATCCAATTGTTTGTTTTATCCAAGATTGTACTCAGGGTTTGATGATTGGAAAGGCTAAACTTTGCAAGAAGCTATATCTTTTGGAAACTCAAAATCAATAATTTTAAATCTTATTTGCAATCTCACTTTCATCAACAACATTCTTTTCCAAAATAGACGTGGTCACCCATAATGAAATTATAAAATAGAAGCCGAAACTTCCAAGACGCTTTGCGGAATTGATTTTCACGAGCTTTTGAAAGCAAGCTTCAGATATTAAAATGGAAATCAGATATTCTGCCTTACCAATCTTAAAGCAAGGCCTAGTCTGGTGTATTGGTGATGGCAAGAGGGTTTCAGTATTTGGTCATAATTGGTTGCCAACCAACCCGCCTAGACCACCAGCAGGGACATGTCCACACACTGATCCCTTACTCACAGTCTCTGACCTCCTTTTCCCTTGCACCTGGAAGTGGGAATTAACCTAACTTCATATGTACATTGACCCTGCTAATATCCCCCTCATCCTGCATGTTCAACCATCTCTCTTCTCCTCCCCTGATCACATTCTATGGTTCTATTCTTCCTCAGGGGAATACATTGTACGCTCTGGATATCACCTAGCACATTCCACTTCCCAAACCCCAATACCTACAACACCTCCTTCTGTCTATTCCACAATCTGGAACCAATCCATGCCCCCAAAGCTTAGCCTTTTTGGTGGAAAGTTTCACGAAATGCCTTGGCAGTCACCACCAACCTAGTAAGAAGGGTATTCGTTTAGACCATGTTTGCCAACTATGTGGAGACTCGCGAGAAACTATTAATCATTTCTTATTTACTTGTCCAGTGTCCAAAGAGATTTGGTCTCTACCTCTCACTAACAGTCAACCCGAACATCACTTACATTTTCATGAAGAGGATATCTCAAGTAACATTGAATTAGCTTTCAGTAATCCTCTTCTGAAAACTTCATTTGGACACTCCCTAACCCCTTTTCTAGGATGGAGATTATGGAAGATGCGTAATCTTTTGAACTTTGAGAATCGGTGTCTCCCGATTCCTTTAATCCTCACTAAGGCATTCCAAGATTTCAAACTTTGGGAAACAACTCAACTAAAGAAACCATCCACTCTCCCCCGCACCTCTGAACTCTTATCACCAATACCTTTTCCTCTCTTTGGACCCGATACATTATCTCCTAGTGTCGTTACTCCGGATTATATATGTTTTGTAGATGCATCTTGGCATAAAAATTACTCTTGTGCAGGTTGTGCTTGTATTCTTATAACAACATATGAGAAAGCTTTACTTTGTGGCTTCTCAACTTTCTACACGCCATCTTCCGCAATGGAAGCCGAAGCATATCCACTACGACAAGAAGTTTGTGATCTTTCACGTCTCTGGTTTCCAAACATTCTATTCCATGGAGACAATCAATCACTATTTGGTATGTTAAAACGACGTCTCAAATCGGACTATATCCCCCTCAACCGCTCTATCAAAGTTTATCTGGATGACATTGCTCTCGTTTTAAGGCGTTCTTCTGCTTTTCACTTCAAAAATTATCTCGCAACTTTCTATATGATATTGATCTCTTAGCTAAATGGGCTCGTTTGTTTTATTGTCAACACACCATTCAATGGTTGTAGTTCTGTTTCTCCAGACTTTGTATCCCAAACTTTGCTAGTTATCAATATATAAATCGTTGGAAAAAAAGGAAATCAGAACTCCAACGAACCTTGTGTACTATCTAAGCCTTAAACACAGTCAATATATTGTTTGCACAGTTCTCATGTTTATTGGTCCATTACATCCTCCCGTTGTCTCACTTTCGTCCAGCTTGTATATATGCTTATTGTCATCAATGCCTCTTTTTCTTTAAGTGGATTGGATTGTCAGACTATTAGAATTCTGGGTCGCTTCAGATTTATATCTTTTGGCTTTCTTCCCATAATAATAAAATACATCCACTTTACATATAACACACACAAAGAAATGTACAATTTGAGTGGACAAATATCGATCCATACTATAATGTTGTCACGCGACCAACTCCAAAAAAACAGCTTAATAGTCTAATTCCCACTTAACATTACCGAATGTATTTTCTTTTTGTCTATTTAAAAAGCATTTTCGCATAGTAATAGTTTTAACACTCCATAACTAGACCACCAAACAGTTAAGAGCTTCAGAATCCACGTCTTGAGCAAAATCATGAGCTTTTTATTTTTTACTAATATAGTTAGTTCCCATTCAACGCATAGTTCTTTCAAACGCTTGTAAATGTGAAAAATTATATTAATAAAAATTTCAACACTTACTAATTAAAATCCCTCTTCGATCTTTTTATGTTTACTTTATATTAATATTAATTAATATAAAGTATATAAGATAAAACCTTTTAAAACCCAATCATTTGAAAAAGATTAAAAATCCTAAATTCATTATTACAGAAAGAGTTATTATTTCTTCGACATCCCATTTTTAATGTATATAGTTCAAGAAAGCCAAATCAAAATTAGTGTGAATTTAAAATTAAAAAAAAAAAAAAACATGTGAGAGATCACATCGGGCACGCAAATATACATCATACAAAAGAATGCAAACAGTATTGATTGATGAAAATGAGAAGTAATTAGATAAGTCAATGTATCCAAACATATATGTATATTAATCTGAATTTTTTTCCCTTCTCATGTGGATGACAATGCATTCCATCTCCATGATAATCTGCAAAGTATCTCTCTCTATATATATGTATATACATTATATATACACATCTGTGAGTGATCATCAAGAGTGCAAACATATATATGTGCATGCAATATGTACATATATGTTCTTATGCTTACATGAGCTTTTATATATATATGGACATTTAAGTGATTAATTATTATGATCATTATTTATTGCTCATGATAAGTATAGCTTAAACTAATTATACAAATTAATGAAACACTACCACTGATATATAAAGTCTTAATTAACACATCGAAGGTGAAACGAAACCATATAAATAAATCTAGTAATCAAATACTAAAAAAAGGCCTGGAGAATAAATAATAACGTACATAGTAGAAGGCACCATCATGTCACATCTATACTCAAATGTCACTCTTAGAACATAAATATATACTCATCTTCTCTGATTCAATCACATGTCAACTGTAGGCTGTAGCATATTATATCAATTGATAATAAATGCATGGGATGGGCACACCATACTCTCTCGTACTAACACAAACCATGGTTCAAGATATTTTAAATACTATTACTTAAATTATGTAACCAAATTTATTATATATTGGTTTGCAAGAAGACACAAAAGGTGATTGTGATATAAAAGATGAAAAACATTATCTCCGGATTCTAAGGGTTACGTGTTACACAAACAAGAAACATACACAAACAGAGCTGTATTGTGCTCGATCCTTACATTTAAAATAATACATTACGCTCACTATATAGAACCATTATAATAAGATGGTATATTATTTGAAAATTAAATAAAAATTGCACTTAAAACCCTAAAACCTTTGGGTATCTAGAAGAAGCATAAACAGATCCATTTTTCTTGATAAATTAATTACCCCACCCCTCTTCTTGCATTTTTATAAACCCTAATTCTATTCTAAGAACTCATAGTCAGACTTAACTTTATGATGATCTTGGGTTGGGAAAGAATTGTGTACCGGCCATGAAAGTGTTGATCGGTGTTGGATAGAGAGATGATGGATCAATGTAAGCCGTTGCAACGGCGGAGGAGCTGCCTACACCACCGATGTTAGGTGTGGAGGAAGAAGCGGTTGCAACTGTCACTGAACCAGCTGTTATTAGATTTTGTTGCTGATGAGCTCCACCACCACCAGATGAACTCTCACCGACCGCTACAACGTTGTAACCGCCGCTGCTAGTTCCAGGTCCGTGATCATAGAGAATGCCTTTGAAGATGTGACCACCGATGCTCACGGCGGTTTGGTAAGCAAACTCTTCTTCTCCGTCTTCAACTGAACTCACACGCACGCATCTAAACACTGCCGGCGAACTTACCTCCGGCGGGAAATTTCCAACCTCTAACCCTAGATTTGAAGAAACAAAAAATGTATATATAACTTTAAATTTTTTATATAAGAGGTAATCGTATGTTGTTTTTTAAATTCTACTCATAAAATAAAGAATAGAACATATATATTTTCTTCCAAAACTCAAGATATGCGTAAAAGAAAGAACACAGATTTCAAGATGGATGAAAACAACTTGTTCTTGTCAATCTAGTAGTCCAACACAGTACTTTCATATTTACATCATAATCTCTCTTTCTTTCTTCCAAAAAATAAACATTTTAGTAAATTGATGGAGAAAATAGGGTTTTTTAGCCTTTGAGTGAGGAATGATCTATATACGTCTCTACTTAAAATTATTAAAAAAAATGGTTACTTGCATTTCATTACCTAGTAATAAAATAGATAATGCATGTTATTACCTGAAGTGTTGTGATGAGGTACTCGAGTACACACAAGAGACGAGGAAGTTGCCGGTAAATTCTCCCGCTGACGTTTTGGAACGCTCTCGCCGCGTGGCTGAACTGTGGTAGCTAGTTGCTGCTGTCTCTCACGGCGTTTGGCAGCAGGAACCCATGTGCTCCTCACGTGAGTAGGACACTCGAAGCCTCGGCTCTTGCAGCAAGTTCTACACCTCATGTGAGCGCAATCTTTCTTCGCCTGATTCCCACAGTCTTGACAGCTCAAACCACTTCCACTTCCACTTCCTCCTCCTCCGTCGCTGCTCCGCATCATCATCATAGCCGCAGCTCTACCGGCGGTTGGTGTGTCACCGGAGAGATTGAATTGGCTATGATTGCTTGGTCCAACGCCTAAACCTGCGGCGGAGGAGTAAAGATCCAACCTTTGCTGATGCTGTTGATGTTGATGTTGGAACATGATCTCTTGCTGATTGTGGTTTTGCCATAGCTCAAGTGTGCCTAAACCAGCGTTTGAAGAAGAAGGAGCGTTTGCGTTGACGTTAGGGTTTCTGTACCAAAGCCAAGCCTCTGATACTGGCGGAGGAGGGTTCGTATCTGATGGGTGTTCATCTTGGTTATTACCTCCTCCTCCTCCTCCGCCGGCTCCTCCTCCACCGTCTAGCGAGAAAAAACCCGCCATTCACCGGCACCACCACTTCCCATACCACCACTCACCCAGTAGCTTTTCAGTACAGATCCCAAACTTCAAAAAATCAAATCTTTTTTATTTTTAAGTAATAATCTCTACTTTAGGAGCCTAGATGAACAAGATTTCTAGGGTTTAGGTGGAATTCATTCTGTGGTATAAAGAAATTGAATAGCTTTTGAGGGGTCTGTTAAAAGGCAAAACCCGTTTGTCGGTACGAGAAGAGAGAGAGAGAGAGAAAGAGAGTACTGTATTTAAGAAAGGCCACAGAGAAAGAAGAAGAAGGAAGAAGGAAGAAAGAGATCAGAGAGGTTTCATCGTCTTTCTCGCGCACTGCAACGCCGCCATGAACTTATTAATCTCTGTCTCTGCTTCTCTTAATTTAATTCTCTGTCTCCTCCTCTCTCTCTCTCTCTCTCTCTCTTTTTTTTTCCCTTGAGATTTTGCTTAATTAACTTTTGTTTTTTTACTCATAAAATCACACTTCACTCTATCCTCTATCAAATGGCCACATAACATCCATCTCTGATCGTTGATATGTTTCAGTTTATAAATGGACGGTTCATCTTTTGCCACGTTCGTATAAATGAGATAATTATCCTTTCTTCCGGGAAACTCGCTTATTGTTTTTGTTACGTTCTACAATATAATATAAAACTATACATTGTAGAATATAAACATCTAAGTATCCTTAAAAGGATAATACCTATGCATTTCAATTCTATTTTTGATTATCCTATGCTACTTCTACATTTTGTAGACCTCTTAATCATCATCTATAACTGACCCCAAAACCTTGTCAAAACTACAAATTTAATATTGTCGACGAGAAGAACATCAGCCAATTATCAGTATTTGTAACTATAAGGTAAAAAAATACAAATTTAATGAACATTTGGGCTACTTATTATTAAAATGAGAAGATTGCCAATTATCAGCACTGATAACCATTACTAAATTACTCTCTTATTATCCATAAGCCCATAATCTTGATTCTTCTTTTTAAAAATAGAGATTGCACCTGTGACTTAAATTTAAGCGTCTAAAGTTTTGTAGCTGGAAAGCAGATTCTTTTGTCCATGTTTCCGAGGAAACAAAATTATTATGATATACACATTTTTGTATATGTATACTTTAACAACAATTTTTATATATAGGAGTATCAAATTAAAAAAATGCACGTAAACTTCTTCAATAAAGAAGTAAGTTTATACAATTATATACAGACAAACACACCTCCATGCCCGTGCCGTGAGCATCATGGAATGGATCCTATTTAATTAATCATTACCAATTACCATATATTATATACTTATCATTTTTGAATTGTCTGCACGAATATATGCAACCATAAATCTCTATGATCGATCGAGTGTCATGTACATATAATTTATATAATAAAATATTAAAGAATATATAAAAATGGGGACATACATACATTTAAAGGAAATGCCAAAAGGATGGAGAGAGTTGACTAATTGAGGGAGGGGTAAATTAGACCATTTATAAATAATGGATTCAAAATGAGACAGTCTAAAAAGCCCCATCTCGCCGCCCTACGCTTCCGTACCGCTTCTTAACTTAATCCCATTTATTTTCGGTTCTCAATTATTTAACCTAATAATCGACTCGAATTATTGATTACTGTATGAACAAAATCTATATATGTATACGTCAATGTAGTTTTAGAGATAACTAAAAATGACAAAATATTGGTATAAAATTGAGAGGTGTGATGGGTACTTTACAATCAAGTAGGAGACAATGACATTTTTCTCTCTCTCTCTCTCTTATAGTTTTTCTTTATGTGCTATGTTACAAATCTATTAATGTCAAATAATTGTAAACAACGTTTCCAAATAATAGTTTCTGCATATAAACAAAAAAATCACTTATGAAATTGTTGAGAAGAAAATGAAGGGAACATAAAAGCCTATGAATCTGGAGTAGATTTTGACAATGACGAAACTTATTATATAGATTAATATCAACACAAAATATTTGTAGTTTAATTTTTATGTTAATGTATTTTTGTGTTACTAACTAGTAACTAGATTTGATTCATATGTATAATACCAAAACAGCACATCAATTAGGAGTGAGTACAGAGCAAAAATACAATATTTATGTAAGGTATTTGCCATCTACTATGTTTTGTACGGATCATCAAATTCTAATCATTATTTGTTATTTTTATATATATCCGTTAAAATTTAAATATTTTTTGGATATTAAAAATTAAAACAGTCAAAATGTTAAAATTTCTACAATTTAACTAAAAAAATATGTATTTCATATAAATAATATTTTATTTTTAATTCTCTGTATTTAAATATTTTAATCATTAATTTTATTTAAAAAAATCTGTTAATATTATATGAATAGAAAATATACTATAATTATAATTATTTATATAAATATATACATATTTATTTAGCGGATCGAATATCATATTCATAAACTTTTAGTTTTTCTTTTTTTTTTTTGCTTTCTACGAATAATTTATTTGATATTTACTTTAGTTTTGTAATATTACGGTATATATGACTAGATTTGTCGAATCAAAATAAACGAATAACTGATCGAGATAAGATGTAATGAATATTTTTCTGAACCCTAATATCAGTTGCAGTAACATATTCATGCATGTGTGTATGAATGTATACTAAAGTTTGAAAATTATAAATAATGTATTGCACGTATGAAACTATGTATACAAAATATATACGTGGAATTAGGACAAAAGATACATACATATGATAAGACTTTTGTAGTCTCTTTGCACGCGTAATCAGTCTAACTCTAACCACTAGATCTCTTTTTTGTTTTTGTTCTTTTATTATTTTTCATAACATTCTCTTATACTGATTCGTATAATTTTTTATTGGGTATAAATCACACTTATCACTCAACTCTCCGGGCTCTTTCTCTCAATTAATACTCCTAAATCCAACAAACTTTTATTTCTACCTAAATTAATAATGGACGTACAAAAGAAAAAGAGGCATGGAGCATTTACATATACGACTCACCTTGCTTGTAGTAATATTTTATATCAATGCATGGAGCATTTAAGTACGGCATAACTTTAAAAAGAAGTATACATTTATAAAACATGTGTTGTTTTGTTAGAAGATAAACATGGATTATGTTTTATCTTTTATCTTTAAATTTGTTTATTATAGATTTATTTCTATTGTATAGATTATTCTTTATTGCACGAGTTTTGGGTTATTGTATTATCACCTCTATATAAAGAGGCATCGATTGCTTTAGTAAAATCAAGTTGGTTTTGATATTCAATTCTACATGGTATCAGAGGTAAAACCTCAAAACAAAATTTCATCGCCGGCGATGAAGACTCGTCTACACCGCCTCGGGGTTCTTCAACACGATCTAATACCTCTCAAGCAACACAATCTCCATATGTTCTTTATTCCTCAGATAATCATGGTGTCCTAATCACCTCGTTGTATTGAACAGAGATAACTACAATGAATGAGCTTTAGAGATGTTCAACGCTTTACAAGCTAAAAGAAAGATTGGCTTCACCGATAGAACTTTAACAAAACCAGAAGCCAGCAATCCAGATTATGATAATTGGATTGTTGTGAATTCAATGATTGCCGGATGGCTTAGATCCTCCATTGAAGCTAAGGTGCGTTCAACGGTAACTTATATTACTGAAGTTCATCTGTCATGGACAGAATTGAAAGAGCGATTCTTAGTTTGCTAATATCGTTCGGGTGCATCAAATTAAAGCATAGATGGCCTCATGTACACAAAACAATCAATTTATCATTGAATATTACGGTCGATTGTGCGCCTTGTGGGATGAGCTCCGTTTATTTCAACATGTTTTACAATGTTCGTGTGTTGTAGCCAAGGAGTTTGCTAAACAAAAAGAAGAAGTGAAGATTTATAAGTTAGTTTTGGGATTAGATGATTCAAAATATAGCAGCTTGAGTACCACAATTATTGGTACAGATCCTTTGCCAAGTCTTGGAGAAACTACTCCAAACTTATCTGAGAAGAAAGGCGCCTTGAAGTGTCACGGAACATGAGCAATAAGAGGTTCTCATATTAGCTACGATCACAGACCAATCAAACAACAATAAAATAGCTCTTACTTGTTCAAATAATGTCGTTTTTCCAAGCATTGGTCAGATACAAGATAGAAAATCAGTTTGTGCTCATTGCGGCAAGACCGGTCATGATAAGGACCGATGTTGGCAGTTGGTTGGTTATCCCGAGTGGGATGAACATGGTGGACATGCATCTCTTGGATGAAGAGGATGAGGCTCGGGCCGTGGTTGAGGAAAATTCATGCTTGCCCATGCAACAAGCTCAAACTCTTCAAATTTCCCAGAAGTTACTCTAGAGCAATGAAAAGCATTGTCAAAACTAATTGTTGAAAAAATAGTGAGTTCTGAGAATGTGTTGGGTAAGATTAAAGACTTTAGATGATAAGAAAAAAATATGGTGATATAATTATTGATAGAGGAGCCTCTCATCACATGAACATGAATCTTGCTTTGCTAACTGATCTTCAAAACTCACCTCCATGCTCTGTCGGTTTTGCTGATGGTGGCAAAACCGTGTCATTAAGCAAATGGACGCTCGTTTTCGCCAAAAACGTGGCGTTAACGAATGTCATATATGTTTTGGATCTTAATTGCACATTGATCTATGTTTATAAACTATTGCGACAACTTAATTGCATCGCCACATTCACTAACACTTTGTTATTTCTACAAGACCGTTCCATGAGGATTCTGATTGGGACCAGTGAAGAACGTGATGGGGTTTACAACTTCAAAGAAGTTATATCGGCAAAAATACACAAAGTAGATGCAACTGCATATTCGGTTTTGTGACATCAACGATTAGGACACCCTTATTTTTCTTTACTTTCAGATTTACCTGTTTTTCATGGGATTTCTGTTTTTTCTTGTTATTTGTCTTGTGATGTGTGTTATCATGAAAAACAAACACGAGATTCTTTTCCCATTGACTCTAATAAAATAATTTTGAATTAATTCATTGTGATGTTTGGGGTCTTTATCGAGTTTCTTCTTTTATGGGTGCTTTTTATTTCCTTACGATCGTCGATGACCACTCCCGATCTGTTTACGTTTTCAATGAAGGCCAAATCCAAAGTTGGCACGTTATTGCTCAATTTCTTGCTTATGTCACCCGCCAATTTCAAACACAAGTCAAGATGATTCAGACTGATAATGGAACCAAGTTTATGTGCTAGTCTCATTACTTCAAATATGCTAGCATCATTCATCAGACCTTGTGCGTTTCAACACCTCAACAGAATGGACGTGTTGAGCGAAAACATAGACATATTCTTAAAGTCGCTTGTGCTTTGTTGTTTCAAGCATCTTTGTCAATTAGTTTTTGGGGATCATCAATTTTTATTGCCGCTTATGTTATTAATAGGACTTTTTCGGCCAAACATAAAGACAAATCTCCTATCGAGATCTTATATGGAGATTCGCCTTCTTATGCATCACTACGAGTCTTTGGTTTTTAATGTTATGCTCATCACACACCGCGCAATAAAGATAAGTTAAGTCCACGAAGTCGGCGTTGCATATATTTGGGCTATCCTCTCGGCAAAAAGGATTAGAAGTTGTTTGACTTAGAGAAGGAAAAGATCTTTTTTTTCATGAGATGTACGGTTATATGAGTGACATACTTAGAATTTAAATCCTAAACTACACTTCAAAGAACAAATCACAATAGCATAGATAGGATCGAATCCCATAGAGACCAGACAACACAACGTTCGGCTTTATCTTAAATCAAGCTAAGAAAATATAAAAAGATTGTTTGTAATGGAATCAAGCAGTAATTAAAATAACGATTGTAGACAATTAATTAAAAGCGTCAGGCATTAGGGAATTCCACATGTATTCAGGTTTAAAAGTCAAAGTTAACATGCAAGTTTTTCTTTGAAAATAGTTCTCAACATGAAAGACAACAATAGAACAATATCATCTCGGAGTATTAAACCCAATGTTCGAATTATTAGAAACAAACCCTCGTCGTGTCTAACTAATTCAACCATGTATTAATGTTCAGCTTCAATTGTTCATAAGCATTCAGGACAATACTCTCGCAAGCAAGAACATTTATCCATCTAGACTAGATCCGACTTCTAAACCAAATCTCTTTGCGTTTATATTTCTAACATCAATGAACCAGATGATCAATCTAATTCATGCATTAATAAAAAGTCTAGACTAAGAACCTAACAATTTCAATCATTTATATTAAACCCTAACATTCAAACCTGGTTTTCCTATGAAACCCTAAAACCTAACTATAGAACTACTGAGACATTGAAAAGTAAACACAAATCAATATCAAAGAATAACTCATAATTGTAAAACAATAATATATATTGAAAGAAGGGTTCAAATAAACTTCTCTCAAATATAGAGTTTTTATAATTTCTTCTCCCTCAGTAAAATCTCTAATAGAATAAAGCTTAATGAAATCAAAGCTAGCTAAGAGGTTCTAAAGTGTAAAAAGTAAAATAAAAAAAGGAAAAAGATAGGCTTGATGACTCTTTTGAAAAAATATGGAAATATTCAAAATTTCTCACATGTGTGATGGTAGATCGATCCATGCATGGATCGATCGATCCAGTCTTCTCCGGGTAATGTGGACCGATCGGTCCAAAGCTTATATTTCTCTCTGGATGTTTGGACCAACGATCCGAGCTTTCATGGCTTCATTTTGATCAATCCAAAACCATATTGATCTCTCATTCCTTTACTTAGCCAAATTTCATCCAAATATGCTGTAAATCTTCACTTTAAGTCCAAATCGACCTGAACACCTGAAAACCTGAAAATGTACCAAAACATGCAAGGTAAATGTTTGGATAATGCATAATATCAGACATAAATGTCCACTAAAATATATTAAAAGTGAGTAATATCAATGAGACGGTATTTCCATTTGCTATCTCTTCTTCTCCAAATCTGGTCTCGCACTCTCTACATGTTCATGATGTTTTATGCTTCGATGAAAAAATTTATGTTCAACTGATCATACTAGATAGGGCTAGCATCTCGTCATCGACAACGCCTCACAATGGAATTGAGCTTGTCCCCCTCATCGCTTATGGTCCAACCTTCATCGACAGCTGAAGCTTCCCCACCGACTCTTGCTTCAGGTCCTGTGTGACGTGGTCTTCGCGATCGTCATCAATCCGCCAGACTTTGCGATTTTTGTTACTTACACGGCTCAAGCTTCTTCATCACCTCATTACGTCTCATTTGGTTCCTCACTGGAATCCTTTGCGGTCTCATGTACATGTTCTTACCCCCTAACTCACTACATCTATATTGATTTATTTACTCGAGGGCATCATGCTCTTCTTGCCAATCTTGTTGCTACGCCAGAACCACGTCATTACAAAGAGGTTGTGCAACATGATGAATGGCCAATGTCAAAAGAAAATGAAGCGTTATAGGCTAATCATACATGGGATCTAGTTGACTTTCCAAAGAATAAGACCGTTATTGGTAGTCAATGGGTTTTCAAGGTGAAGTATAATGATGATGGTTCGATTGAACGTTACAAAGCTCGATTGGTTATTCAGGACAACAATCAGGTCGAAGGCGAATATTACGCGGATACATTTTCACCTATGGTTAAGATGACTACAGTTCACACTCTTCTTCGTATTGTTGCAGCGAAACATTGGAAAGTTTTTCAGATGGATGTCCATAATATCTTTCTTCATGGTGATCTTTCATAAGAAGTTTACATGAAAGTTCCACAGGTTTTCGTCACACTCATCCCACTAAGGTCTGTCGTTTACGCAAATCTTTGTATGGTTTGAAGCAGACACCTCGTTGTTGGTTCAAGAAGCTCTCTAACTCTCTCCTGAAGTATGGTTTCACTCAATCTTATGATGACTACTCTTTGTTCTCTTACAAAAAGGGTCCATTAAAGCTTCGTGCTTTAGTTTATGTGGACGACTTTTTGATATACGGTAATGATGATGCAATGTTGACAAAATTTAAGAGCTACATAGGCCGCTCTTTCACGATGAAAGACATGGGTCTTCTCAAATACTTTTTTTGTATTGAGGTGAGCCACGGACCTGGCGGTTTCTAATTAACTCAGCGCAAGTATGCTCTTGATATTATCTCTGACGTTTGTTTACTTGGCTCCAAACCAGCCCACACACATGGTCCACTTATGGATGAGCCAAATCGTTATCATAGGCTTATTGGCCTTCTTATTTATCTACCTCATACCCGTCCTTAACTTAGCTACCCGGTCCATGTTCTCGCTCAGTTCATGCAGAAGCCTCACGAGGCACATTGGTCTGCATGTCTACGTATAGTTTGATTTCTAAAAGGCTCACCGGGACAAGGGTTTCTTCTTAGCTCTGATCCAAATCTCATAATAACGGTTTACTGTGATTCAGATTGGGCATCATGTCCTTTAACTAGGCGTTCTATGGGTGCTTTTGTTGTTTTACTTGGTGGTTCACCTATTTTTTGGAAAACAAAGAAGCAACAAATCGTTTCTCACTCTTCCGTTGAAGCCGAGTATAGAGCAATGTCGATTTCCCTTCGTGAGATTAAGTGGCTGCACAGTCTTTTGCGAGGATTGGGTATCATTTCTACTTCACCAGCTCGTCTCTTTGTGATAGTAAGGCAGCAATTTATATTGCTGCTAATCTGATTTTTCATGAACGAACAAAACATATCGAGAATGATTGTCATGCAATTCGCGATGCAGTTCAAGAAGGTATCATCACTACTCATCATATTCGTACAAAGGAGCAATTAGCCGATATTCTTACCAAGTCTCTCGGCCGTGATCATTTTGAAAACATTTTATCCAAACTGGGCGTTCGTAATCTTCACGTTCCGACTAGAGGGAAAATATTGAGGATAAACATGGATTATGTTTTATTTTTATCTTTATATTTTCTTATTCTAGATTTATTTATATTTTATAGCTTATTCTTTATGCACAAGTTTTAAGTTTTTGTATTCTTGCCTTTATATAAAGAGACATTGATTACTTTAATAAAATCAAGTTGATTTTGATATTCAATTCTACATCTAACCATATGAGACTAAAAGACTAACACTATTGTTACAACAGAAAAGTACTCAAATAACATATTTCTAATAATAAATAGATGACAAGAGACTATGTAAAAATGATTAGGAAAACTCAGAGTTTATGAAAATTCTACAAGTTGGTTTCTCAGAGTTTACTATGGAGAAAACTCATAAATTTTACTTGAACAAAAGAAAATCTCATAAATTTTACATGTATATTTATTTAACTAAAAAAGTTAAAATCTGAGTGAAAGAAGAGAAAAAGAAATAAAAGAATTATTTAAGAGAGGAGAGTGGGAATCAGAGTTGACGTGGAGGAGGAGTGAATGATAAGAAGAGTGAGTCCCCAAAAAAGGGTTGAAACCGCAGAGTCTTGTCTCTTCTCGAGCCCTGTGTTATTATGTAATTTGTCTTCACCTTTTTTCTATTTTAAATTCTTAACTCTCACAATATATTTGTACAGAGAAAATATACCTATATATATACGGTGAGATTAATTTATACGACATATAAATCATCATTAAGAGACCTCCACCATAATTGGCCACATGCTTTACTCGTGAGAGTATTTTATTAGAGAGGCTCGCTCATACCAAGTCTAAATTAAATTCTGAGAGTCGTAGAAATTTGAGACTTTTAGCTACTTGAGGCAATCTTCAATAGTTACTTTTATTTTCTTCTTTAAATATGCATTTTCTTAATCAAAATTAAATTTTATTTTATAATTTGTTTTAGGGTTAACTTTAGTAGACCCCTTCAACTTTATACATTCAACTTATTTTTTCTTGAACTTTGTAACTCATTAGTATCTCACCCGAACTTGGACTGCTCCTTACAAGACCCCATGAACTATTCAATCTCATCGTATCACCTCTCCAGCAATTAAATACGAAAATTGCGATTAAAACTTTCAAAAAAGCAATTAATTTTTTTTTTTTTTTTAAGTTTAAACTGAAATCTTACTTTCATTTTAAACCAATCCCGGTTCAAATTAAAATTGAAGTTTTTATTTAATTTTTTTAATTAAAAACATGAAAAGAAAATAATATTAGGGTTATTGTCGATCGATTGTTGTAGGTGATTCTTAGAGCAATTGTTGCAGGCGATTCTTAAAGGCAACTTGTTGAGAAACAAACAAAGCAAAAAGATAGAAGAATCTAATACGAAAACATCCATATTCGCAAACCCAAATCCCAAGGCTCGTTTTACAACCTCATTTTTTTCTTATAAAACTTATTTATCATCACTTTCATTTATTTTATTCCAACTATCATCGTCACTTTAGTAAAGAAAATGTTCTTTGAATTATTGTGTTGAATAAAGACAACTCAATACTTCCTCCGGTTTAAGAAACATCAAATTTCTAAATTTCTTGTCTCTCTATGGAGCTTTTGCTTGATCATTACGTAGAAGAAGAGTTGTTACTTTGTTCATCATCTGAACTTATAATAACTTTTTGTCTTGTTCGTTGCTTGTTCTTCATATATAAAATAAGACGAAAATTATCATAAGTTCATATGATGAACAAAGCAGCAACTCTTCTTCTACATAATGATCAAAGTAAAAACTGTACATAGATTGATTTAAAATGAAATTAGGATTTTGGTTTAAATTTGACTGAAAAAACAATTTTTAATCGCTTTTTTGAAAGCTTTAATCGAAATTTTCGTTTTTAATCGCTGAAGGGGGAAAAACGATGAGACTGAATAGTTCAGGGGATCTTGTAAGGAGCAGTCGAAGTTCAGTGGGATATTAATGAGTTACAAAGTTTAGGAGAAAATATGTTGGATGTACAAAGTTTAGGGGATCTACTAAAGTTAACTCTTTGTTTTATTTTTCACTCTAAAACAATATTTCAAAATACACTATATATATTTATGTTTTACAATTATTTGTTAATAAAATACTTTTTTAGTTTTTAAATTTATTAATTTTATCTAAATATTTTATTTTAACATTATTTAAAGCATCACTATTTATTAAAAATGAAACGTTGTCGTAAAAATATAAATACAAAACACGATATAGTCACTTTTGCTGTTTTGTTGTGAGAGTTCAAACATGATCACTTGCATAACAAATATATTTTTTTAATTGTGGAGTTTGGTGACTAAACTGACCAGGTTTTTTATAAAAAGTTTAGTAATATTAATAATAATAATATGTCCAAATATAGTCCAAACATACAATAAATTCACAAAAACCAGAAACAAAACTAAAACTCTCAGCCCAGTTTTTAAATTCGGGTTGGGTTTTATAAAATAATTTTAGGCTTGTGCCCTAATTGTTTTTCTAAAAACCCTAGTTTTAAAATTGGAGAACCCAACTTTTAACATCTGCCGCCGGCGAGCTGCGGACTCACCGGAGATCCCTCTGGTAACCACGCGGCGGTCCCAAAATAGCATTGATTCGAATGCTACCCACACTGACGCCGATTTTTGGACAGAGGGAAGAAGATGTCAATTGTGAAGCACCACGACGAAGAGAGGAGGAGACAAGGTAGGTTTCTGGTGAAAAACTTGGGGACGAGGCCACCCTTTGGGCTTGGTTTGACGGCGGTTTTCGGTGATTGAGATCCTCGCACAACCACCGACATCCGACGCTTCGCTCTCTTCCAGACAATCGATCTGAAGTCTCACTTCAAGATCCTGCCTCTCATGTCCCGCTGACTTCCTACCTTTGTGTTTCAGCGAATCTGGCCTGAATCACTAACACGAAGCCGCTTTGCTCTCAATCGGAGCTGAAGTAAATCTAGAAAGAGGGTGAGAAGTTGAAGCTTTAAATCCGGTGCAGATGAAAGATGATCAGGAAAAGTCGTCGATTTTGGACTTTGTCGGCGACTCCGAAGGCTCGGGGCACGAGTTTGTTTCTCGGACGGTAGAAGAGTTCGCCGTCACCTACACTCTCCACATGTCTCTAAAGAAAATCTCATATTTAGGATAAAGAAATTTGAGAGAAAGTAAATGAAGAAGAGAGACGAAGTTTAAACTGACTAGTTGTTAACTAAATATTAATGTAACCAATTTTTTTTTAAATGCTCAATTTAAAAAGATGAAAGAAAGAATATTGCTCCTTTAAATATCAATCATTTATTCATTTAAAAAAATTGAGATACCAATGAAACATATTTTTCTTCAAAATGAAGAAAAATTAGAAAACGAAGCATATAAAAGATTACTGGATGGGCACTCTTAGAAAATAACAGAAATTAATTTTCGTTTAGATACCAGACAACAAAATACTTATAACTGAGATAAACAAAATTCTACTAAGAACAAATTGATAGGTTATCTAAATCCCCATGAAAACTCTACAATTCAAAGAGGAACCACTAACCCATTATATATATAATATGGTCACGAGGGATCATTTTCTAACTCACGAAAGTTCATTTATTGTGAGACTTTTGCAAATTACATTAAAGTTATTGTACGTCATATTATAGTGTATTAATACGTAAAATCCTAAAAATGATATAAAACGAAAGTACATGCTGTTTTTAGGATACAAGATTCATATAAAGATGTTATTTTCTTTAGTTTTTTTTTGTATTTAACCAAATATATTTTTCTTGTTTAGTTTAGGTACTATTTTAATGATTATATTTTGGAGGAGATAAAACAACGTATTATCCAAATCAATAATCATTTACTTGGATTGTAAATAATAATGTAATTACATATATATTGTTATTGTGATTTTGGAGTATAGCGTTTGGTGGCTTCTCATCACTGCTACAGTGCTACTTAACAGATCTTTTCTTACAGAGACAGACAAAGAACAGTGTTTCTACAACGGGCCATGCTTTCACTGTCATTTCATTTACTGCACACTTATATCCATTTAAAAATAAAAATAAAAAACATAATTCCATTTGGTAATTTCAAAATCAAATAAACAATATGAAAAATAAAAACAAGCAACAAATAGAAAGATTAGGTGGGTTACTTTTATTTTATTTTGTTTTCAAGGCAAAAGCCAATATATATTTTTAGTTTCTTACATTCTCTTTGGTGTAAGAGTAGTTATTGTAGAGAGAGAGAGAGAATAAGAAGAATGAATGTAAATAAAGTTGGAAACTTGGTTTAGTTTCTGTTATCTTTCTGTTTCACTGTCTTCTCTCTCGCTTTCTCTCTCTCGCTTTCTTTTCTAATCAGAAGCTGAAACTTCTTCACATGGATTGTGTTTCCATTTGGGTCCCACTTGACTTCCACTTCACACTACATTCTTTTTATACGTATACATGTATTTATATGTATATTTTCTTTATTCTAATATAAATTAGATCTTATAACCAATTGAGTTCTTGTGTTGTCCCGAAGGGTTGAAGTTATGGTGGTGTCTTAACCATGTCATGGACATGCATACACGTTACAAAATGTTGTGTCATCTGATTTTACGTTTCATTAGACCCAACTTTTAATTATTAACAAACTACACTTTGTAGCTTGTTAGTCGTGTAAAGTCTTTTAATTGTTTTTCAACTAGCATCACTAGACCCACTTATTGAGCTTTCATCAATAAGTGTCAACTAAAATTTGATTGCTAATAGTATAATATATGTTAACACAATGATATACTCAAACATATGCGAAAATATTAGTAGAAATTGTTAAAATAAAATATATATATATATATATATATATAAGGAAATTGTTAAAATAATTCAAAATATTTCTTTTTATATTAAGGTATGTTACATTATATATCCAAGAGTTATAAATAAATATGATTCATGGATTATTGATCAACCCAAATAAATCCCTTGTAATTAACTAGAAATCAATAAATGATTCAAGTGGAAATTTTTCTCGAGTTTAACCATTCTGTTGATTTTTTTTAGAATTCGGTAATGTTAGCACTCCATAGGGTCTTGCACTTATGATTCATTCATAATCGAAAGAATCAGTTGGAAAATTTGATGATGATTTTTCAATTTTCGACGACGATTTAAATTTTGTCCTATTCTAAATAATCATGTGTTGCTTATTAATTATTATTTATTTTGAATTTTGTTTGTAGTTAATTAGTGTCTCAAATATGATCTTTTATAATCATTATAATTAAATTGTTTATCATTTTTTACTTTTTCCCACAAATTTCTCTTAGAATTTTCCACGTATTACCAACATATTATAATTTCGTGAAACTACTCAACACTACAAGAAAACAACGACATTCTGACGGACATATATGTCAGAAACCCGTCAGAACGTAACCTAAGTGACGGAAAACTGACAGGTTTTAACCACGTCGTGATCCCATTGTATGAAGCAGGAAACCACGTCGTACCTTCCCTACAAGAGGGATCCAGAAAAGGCAACCGGTCTCGTTCCGTTGGAGCAGTAACTGCTCGATCGACAGTTGCGGTTGATGCTGCGGTCCATGCGGATCCGACTCGGGTGGTGGATGATGGGTTTGCGGCGGGGGTGTAATAAAACTCATCTGCTCAACCTGTGTGGTCGGGACTCTAGAGGACATGGCTTCCCCCGAATCCCTGGTATCGCGGAAAGTCCCGTCCTAATATTGGAAATAATCATAATTACTAGAATTACGGTCATTCAAATTTGTTATTAGTTTAAAAATTAAATAAAATTTCAATATTTTTATATATTATTTTTATAATTATAGTATTCTGTATCTAAATTTTATAAATATCATAATTATGTTTTTAAATATATAAATTTTTATAAATATAAATTTAAATATCTAAATTTTTATAATTATAACCCTAAACCCTAAACATTTCTAAATTTCACAAAACCTTAAACCCTAAACATTTCTAAATTTCACAAAACACATAACATTAAACCTTAAACATTCCTAAACCCTAAGCCACAAACATTTCTAAATTTCACAAATCCTAAACCTTAAACTCTAAAATTTTCTAAATTTCACGAAACCCTAAACCCTAAATCCTAAAATTTTCTAAATTTCACAAAACCCTAAAACTCAAACCCTAAAATTGTCTAAATTTCACAAAACTCTAAACCCTAAACATTTCTAAATTTCACGAAATCCTAAACCCTAAACATTTCTAAATTTCATAGAACACATACAATTAAACCCTAAACATTTCTAAATATAACAAAACACATATTCTTATCAAAATCTCTAACATTTCCAAAAATAATCCAAATCCCTAAACTACTCAAATCTCCTAAAATAACCGTTTAAATCAAATAGAAACTTCAAAAAAAAAACAATTAAATCTACTTAATATACTTACACAGAGTTTTGATTGACCATTGAATCAGTGGTTTGTGGCCGAAATTGAGAGGATTTGAAGCTTTTCTCCGTTTTTTCGCGTGCAAAATGAAGAAGAAGAGTATTGTTTTTGGGTTATATTCAGATTTTTGACGGGCAAATCCGTCACTTTCTCGTCAGAAATTGAAAAAATTGAATTTTGCGTGTTTACGAAATTTTTGGGAATCTGAAACTCGGCGAAAACCCTAGATCCGTCAGAAAACCCGTCAGAAATTTCTAATGGGTTTTCTGACGGAACTAGTTTCAAACGAAAAATACCCGTTAGAAATGAATGTTCATATTTCTGACGGGTTTTTTGACGGTCTGCATTCAATCTGTCAGAAAACATGTCAGAAATATGAATATATGGTTTAGGGAATTGTTTAGGGTTTGAATTTCTTATTGTTGTGATTAGGGTTCCATCTTTTTTCAAATGGTAACATATGTGATCATAATGTAGTACTAACTTAACACAATAACAATGTTCATGTTTTGAAGTTTCATTATTTCGAAGTTACGGTTTATGATAATGTAAGTTCACAAACACTTTCAGATATTAAAACGTTTGTTGATGTAGTTTTGTAACAAATGTTAGAATCTTAGATTGGAATTGTGTATAAATCTAAAACTCTATGAATTTATTCATGAGGGTTTATGGTTTCAGACCCCAACTTCAAACGATTGGTTTCTAACCCCAAACCCCAAATATGAACTTTCTCACGGATTACCCTACATCCGTCACAAAAACCGTCAGAAATTAGGTAAACACTTAAAAAAATTAAAAATGAACTTTCTGACGTAATTTATGACGGATATCCTATATCCGTCATAAATTTCGTCACAAATTAGGGAATTTTTTTTTTTTTAAATAAAAAATGAATAACAACAACATAGATAAAAAAACAAAGAGAAAATTATAAACTACTCTGAGGATGACAAGTAATCTGAAGGAGATGAATCCGTGTCATCCTGAAATTCGTCGCTGAACTCCTCGTCCACGTCATGTATGCCGATGTCTAAATCACCGAACAAAGTGAAGTCCGCCACAAGATTTACGTCCATAGAATGTTGAATCTCAGGTAGTGAACCATTTCCGATTGACTGCAGTGGTTCATGGTTTCTTCTAGGATTGATTTGTGTCGCCGTTATCCAAAGATCATTCCTAGCTGAGATGCGTGAGTACCTAATGTAAGATACCTGCACATATGTTGAAGATTAGTATGTTTTACTGAAAGAATTAGGAGGTATTGAATGAAGACAATATTAATAAAAATTGTACCTGATCTGCTTGGGAAACAAGAATGAAAGGGTCATATTTCCCAAGTTTTCTGCGCGAGTTTATCGAAGTTACGCCAAACTTGTCTACTTTGACATCTCGACCATCAGTTGGATCATACCAATCACACATGAAGACAACACATCGCATGTTCAACATCTCTAAGTATTGGACCTCCAATATCTCTTGAAGAATTCCATAGTACACAACATCTCCAGAAGTAGACGAAATGCCATGGTCTAATGTTGTCCTCTCCCTACCCAATTCGTGAATCTTGAATGCGAATACTCTAGTGAAATATCTTGGATACGAGGTAACAATGTTGTTCGGACCTCTCGCGAGTCCGGGTTTCATCACGTCTCCAATAAATCATACAGTTGTCGATGCACACGTCTATAACCTGGTAAGACAATCTAAGTCCCGACACAAGTTTTTGTATCTTGTAATATGATCATGGAGTCTGGTTAGATATCCCTCATCATCTTCGCTATTACGTCAATTGTATTCTCAGGCAAGTTATAATCCATAGTTTATACCCATCAACCTACTAGCAGATGATAAAGGCGAATGACCATCTCTACATCCACTATATATTGGCCGATTCGCTGTGTCTAACATATCAAAAAACTGTTGTGCTTCTAAGTTTGGTTTTTCATAAGAAACATGAGCCGTCTCTATGTTTTCTCTATAAACATCATTAACCATTTGAACCTTTGCTCCCCCAACATCTAATCCCGTTCTAGGTGCCCCAAAATCTAATTCCGTTTTAGGTTCCTCTATCCTATTTGTCACTGAAATGTTACCGCTACTACTAGAAACAATATCAGACCGTTCTCCATGTAAACACCAAACCTTATAACTCGGCCAAAAAACCATTCATATACAAGTGATTCCATACTATGTCTATCCTAACATGATGATTATTCCGAAATAAAGAACATNGCTAATTCCATGAATTCCATCATACCATTCGCATATTCCTCATTCAAAAGATTTATCTTTGGATTCATCCTTTCACCATCCATCCATGATCGAAAATAAGGAGTAGACATTTTATAACTATGTTTGTGA
>OVBE01004772.1:0-23131 GCA_900406425.1 Iberis pinnata | reverse complement strand
TGATGTTTCTGATAGCGGCTCCAATGGCAGCCAGTTGCGAGACACTCTCTCCCCGTTAAACGTGCTCCAGTTGTTCAACCGACTCTTCCCAAGGAGTCTCCAATTCTTCAAGAATTCAGCAGATGGATCTTCGACTTGGGTCAGATGCGGAGGTGACAAACACGAAAACAACAAAAAAAGGATCCTGGTCAGCTAAAAATGCCCAAAAACCAATCAATGCACCAAATTAAACCCATCCAGAAAGCACAAATTCGTCAAATAAGAAGAAAATTTTAAGATCCGATTCCGAGAAAAAGAGAGAAAAGATCCACACCAATCTCCCTGGTCCACCAAGATTGTAAACTACTAGGACTCGTAGACCCGAAAGAAAGATGATTTATTTTAAGAAAAAAATAAAACTGTTCCCAATCTGTCTCGTCCTTGGGGGATTGACTAGTCGTAAACCCTTGGTTCGGTTTGTTGGCTAGGTACCAGAGGCCGCCCTTCGTGCCCCTCTTCACGTACGTAGCTACCTCCAGCATGTCACAGCTCAGTTCAAAGCCACTTTCCCTCTCCTGAATCATCAGAAATATGGCGTGACAAACCCCTTTGTGCATCAATTGCCTCAGAGCCATGCCCCAACGATGCATATACCGAACTAGTAGCTCAGGAACGGGGAAGCGTAGTCTGCAAGTCTTGAAGTAGATCTCGTATACAGTGACGAACCCCAGCAGGGGATTGTCGGGAAACTGTCCTAGATCCGAGATTAGGAACCAAACATCAGGCGAGAGGTCGAACTGCTCCCAGAGCGTCCTCATCGAGGTAAGTGACAAGCGAAAGGAAGAAAAGGCCATTATTTGAGGGGCCGCAGATGCCCTAGACTTCAGACCAGAAGCAACAGGAGTCCCAACACTTGCACTCGCCATGGGATGCAACGAAGAACCTCTACTCCCAGATCGAAGTGCCAACTGTCTCAACATCTCCGGGAAACTGAGGGGGAAGAGAAATACGGAGAAAGAAAAGTTGGAAAAGAGACGATAATCTAGGGAAATTATAGAGCAAATCGAGGAAGAAGAGAGCAAATCGAAAGGAAGAAGGAAAACCCCTAATTAAAGAGATTTAGTTAAGTGACAATACCTTAAGATGCAAAGAGAGAGAGGAGAGATGGGCGGTTGAAGCGTAGTGGGAGATGGTTTGCAATACTTGAGGAGAGAGAGAGAGGAGTGGAAGTAACTGCCTAGAGATGTGTACAAACCACCTTTTTGTAGGCGTAATGATGATGCTTTTGAATTTCAAAGAAACCAAGATGCGTTGCATGAAGGGATGAGAATCACCGAGACTATTGAGATTTCCTCAAATCAAATCACAACAAATTGGCCCATCTAGCCCAATATTCATGGAAGGAAAACAAAATAATCCAGTCCAACCCGGAAGTTTCAAATTCACCTTAAAGAAAAACGAAAGTTGAATAACAGCTTGAAACAAAAAAAAAAATGTAATAATCATCTGATAATATATGAGTGGGAACGAAGCAAATTTCCACCAACTTACGAAGGTCACCCAACTCGCTAAGCTCGTAAGGAGACCTGGGGGGTAATCTGTTGGTGTCGAAACCCCCTCAGCAGGTTTCTAGTCCAACTGGTACCACTTCCAAGATAACGGCTCAGCATATATCAAGATGTATAAAGATTCACTCAACAGGTCCTTATTTAGGCGCAGAAAGTGAACGATCGGCTACTTATGCCGTAGACGATCTGAGCAAGAGGCAACTACGAGTTGAGCAGAAGGTGACTACGAGCTGAATGAAAGAGGACTAAGTCCAAGTAGTTCCGAGATAAGGGGGAAACATTAAGATTGATATCCCAATGACCCTAGAAGATCGGAACAACCCGAATTAAGTGCAAGGGGATAAAAGGCGAGAAGAGAGAGAAGTGAAGCATTAGATTCTATTAGGGATTTTAGAACAAGAACATATCGATCTATCTTTTGTGTAAACATATTCGTAAAAATCAATAAACAATCATATTATTCTTCTTTGTGTTCATTTCGACCTGAGTTTGTGTTGTGGTTTCCTTTTAATTTTAACAAGAACGACGAATTCCTCATTAAGATAATCGACTAGAAATTCATTGTGGGTTTTAGCATCCATAGGTTTTTCTACCGAGCATCCTATGGATCATATTGATAGTTTTGAAGACATATGTAGCACTACTCAGCTGAATGAAGTCTCTAAATACTTTGTGCATTGTAAGCTCTTCAATCATTCTTTAGCTGATAGAGCTCTGAGGTGGCTTAAGTCATTACCTGCTAACTCGATATAAACTTAGGATGAGTGCAAAGCCAAGTTTCTGAACCATTTTTGCACCTCCACCAGAACCAAAAATTTGAGAAGTAAGATCTCTCAATTCCAGCAAGGACCGGTGGAATCCTTCTATGAGGCATGAGACATGTTCAAGGAGTACCTGCGGGATTGTCTACATCACGGTTTTTCTGAATTGAACCTCTTGAACACTTTCTATAGAGGTATTGATCAGAAATACCAACTCTCTCTGGATACAGCTAGTAATGGTGATTTCATGACTAAACCCGTGAATGAAGCTTACAAGATAATTGACAATCTTGCTGCTCGTAATAGCAACCTTTGTTCTGATTTTGATCGAAAGGTTCGATCATCTAGTTCAGATTCTTCTAGACTAGCAGAGGTGAAGGAGCTTCATACTCAGTTTCTGAAGAAACAGAATGAGAAGCATTTTAGTTTTGCTGAAGATGTTGAGAAAGTTGAAGATTATTTCTTTGCAGCTAATGAATCTGAGAACATCGAAGAGGTTAGCTATATAAATAGCCAGGGACAAAGGGTGTACAACCAAGGGTACAATCCATGTTACAACAAGGGTAATCTGTCATGGAGAAGTACTAATGTCGCGAACCCTCATGATCAATCTTACCCTCCTCAGAATACCTTTGCACAGAAGTCTGGACAGACATTTATTCAGAAATCGGGTGGTTTTCAACAAACCCCTCAACCTGGTTTCCAGCAAACGGTCTAGCCTCAAGTTCAGCAGGATATTAAGATGGAGGTGATGTTGATACAAATCTTAGAGAGTCAGCAGCAGTCTAAAAAGAACTTGAATGAAAAGTTGGACGATATGTATAACGATTTGAACAACAAGTCTCAACAGAGTTATCATAATCGTAAAACATGCAGATTATTCAACAGTTTTAAAGTCTCAAGTACAGATCAGTAAGGTTTAAGTCACATGCAGAATCTGAAAGGTCATACCTTTTGTGTCTTTTCTGTCTCTTCAGTCTCGGGTTAGCATATATGGTTCTCCCTTTGGTAATATCTTCGATTAGTCTTCTATGTATTTCAGGAAAAGGCTGCAAAAGGGTTGTTTTCGACATGCATGCAAAAAAATAGTGGTTAGTATGAATTTTTGGTTAGAATATAAGAAGACATAATCATTACAGGTCATTTTTTACCTTAGATCTTCGCTTGTCTTCAAGGATCCAGAGAGTACTATGAGGATTACATGCAAAATAGAAGTCGTTGTCACATAAAAGAAAGGGAAATTAGTAAAAGAAGAGATAGAGAGAGTTATAAGGAAGACGAAGAGGTTTAGAAGCTTATTGTTTTGGGGTTTCATAAGCAGGCGATGGTTCAGAGGTGTTTCAGTCGTCGTGTTGGGTTTTTTGATCGGTGAAGGTTGTGGTTTCAGGAGAGTGGTCGCCGGAGAATCCAAGAAGAGGCTGTTCTAGGGTTTCACATTTGAGAGAAGAAGAAGAGTTGGTCGGAGTTTAGGTTTCGTAAAGTGAGCTAAGGTGGAGAAATGTGGAATAAATAGCTCGAGCTTTAGCGAACTAGGCCTCAGTTGATGTTTGTGCCAAGACCTGCTAAAACAAATAAGAACCAATGGGCTCAAATAGGTTTTTAGTCGCAGCCCAAGATCTAGTTATAAGAACGTGAGAGTTTGTTATGTCGTTAATCATCTTCTTCATCAGAGAATGATCATAGTGAGAGACGCCATTGTCGTAGACGACGCTGAAGGCTGAAGCGGTCTTTCTTCTGAGCTTCTGAAGCATTTGGTATTCAGGTTTTACAGCCGATTCGATTCTAGCATTCCTGTGTTGATCCGATTTACCTAGAACACAAACACATAGATGTTATTTTGCTAGATAGATTCTTATCGCATTCACTCTGTATCAAATCAGAAAAATTTATAGTGAAATTTTGAAGAGTACAGTTTTTTCCCTATATGTATCGAAAGGGAACTGGGTTACCAAATTTTCGTGTATTTAATTGTTTTATTTTTGAGTTCTTAGATTGCAACATATTAACAACAGTAACTTCATTTAATTCAATGGAAAATTAATTCAATGGATTGGACTGCACTTGTTCTTAGACTAAAACTCTCTCTTTTTCGTCTGAAATTTTATAACATAAGGAGTGATAAAAAGTCCGGTTTAATAAACAAAATTAAAAAATTCGACAGAAACAAACAAAGCTTCTCGGAAGCTTAATCTCTTAATGAGAAAGCATCATAGAAGAAAAAAAAACTTTTAACCAAATTAACACAATATATGATGATCGCAACGCGATGGAAACACGACGACAGTCCGAGGAAAAGTGCACAAACACCTTTTGGACGAAGTTGTGATGGTTTGAAACTAAGTAACACAAAATTGGAAACTAGAGCGAAAAAGTAAAAATGTTTGAAATCGCAAAAAACAAAATTTTAAAATAATTAAAAAATAGATACATGATATGTATGCATATTATAGCATAAAATTTTAGTAATGAAATAGAAATTTATTACATTTTATAAACGAAAAACTAATATAATAAAGGATATCTATATATTATATATATATATATAATGTAGTCATTAATATTATCTTTTTTGTACAAATAAATAAAAATATCCAAAATAAAAATTTTTAAAAGATAAAATAATAAAGTGATACAAAATATATCAAACAAATAATAATCAAATTAGAACTATTTTCAATGTGATCTTCTAAATCTTTATAAAAATAGAAAAATTATGAATTTAAATGATGAAATCGATCTCATTTCTTATGTTTTTAATTTGATTTTTGTAACTATGAAAAAAAATATTTGTAATTATTAGTGATATAATATCCCACATTGGAAACTCATGAGACGATGCACTAATATATAAATTATATGGACCAATCCACTCATTGCCAATTGGTTTGAACTTGGAAGTCCATAATCCTAACAATAATATATAAAGATTTCTAATTAGTTATTATAACGCTTTCAATTTTGAAATCGACGCTTTCAAATTGACTACTTTTAGAATTACTTTTCCACAACACTTTTTATGCTTCTAGAAGCTTGTGATTATGATTCCAAATCCGATTCAGAATCGAGAAGCGATCCTCCTTGAAGAATTCATGCTACATAGGTTTGAAAAGTCAAAATTAATCTCAGAGTAATGCAAAAACATGAAAAGAACTTTCTCCTATAGCAAATCAAATATTATCTCTTAAAAAAAAGCGCCAAAGTTATTGACAGAGGAGGGCATAGATAAAATGATACCCAAAAGATTAAAATCGAACTTTACCAAAAATTTTGGTTTTGAATCTTGACCGATTTATGAAATTATATGAATGTATGTCAAAATTTATTATTCGTCGGAACTGAATCATGATCAAATCAAATTTTTAGGAATAACTGAAATATCCGAATTAACCAAACTTCACCGAAATAAATAATAATTTTATTAAATATACAAATAATTTAGCTACTTATATTTATATAACACAATATTTTTGTATGTTAAAAAAATATTTTTTATTTTTGCTAAGCATTTAAAGTGAGCTTTTTCTCAATGTTGAATTAGTTATTCGAAACATTTTTATTTCCCAATATTAGAAAGAAAAATAGAAAAAAAATCGATTGACCAAGGATGAATGTCGAAAGAACATATATTTTGAATTTGTTTATTTTTCTTTAAAGTTAAGGCATTTACTACTCCTATCAATTACTTCTAACAGTTACTTTGGGCAATTCTTAAAACTATCATGTTCAAGTCTTTGTAATAAAAAAGATAATTTTCTTTTCGAACCAATAGCAATTTTTAGAATAATATGAAACTAAAATTAAAACTTAAATACTCAAAAATAAATCCTGAAAATTAATTAATAAACCCAAAAAACTTAATTTAATAAATAAATTATATAAATTTGCAACTATTTTCAATATTGATTGTATTATCAAAAAGAAAATTGTTAATAGTATATTTTCTTTAAGAAAACTAGTAATAATAGTATACGAAAAATAAAAAAGTGAACTGATTTTTTTCACAACATGTGGATGACTCAACAAAACTCTACCTATGTGTAGAGAGTCAAAGACTATCTACATTTCGTTTAATTACACAAACACACACATGACATGACATACATGAAGAAGAAATTATCCTCCTATTTATATTACATCATCTTCCGTTACATGATTATCAAGAAACCGTCTAAAATGGAAGATCTAAAGCAAGACAATGACTACATTTTTCGCAGTCTATATCCATCTGTGCCCATTCCTGACAACCTCACTCTGGTATCCACTTTCTTTATAACTTATTTTGTTTGATTGAGAATTTGGTTCGGTTTATATGAGCGTCGATCCTAGCTATGTATATATTCTAACTCGAGTTAAACTTACTATATATGGAAAGCCTGAGTTTGTGCTCCAAGGAGTTGAAGAATTCACAGAGAAAGTGGCGTTTGTAGAAGCCGTGACGGGTAAAGCCGTGACGTACGGTGATGTAGTGAGGGACACGAAGAGGCTAGCCAAAGCGTTGACATCTCTCGGACTAAGGAAAGGTCAAGTAATGGTTGTGGTTCTACCAAATGTCGCCGAGTATGGGATTATTGCCCTTGGCATTATGTCTGCCGGTGGAGTTTTCTCCGGCGCTAATCCGACGGCTCTTGTCTCCGAGATCAAGAAGCAAGCTGAAGCTTCTGGTGCTAGAGGGATCATCACGGATTCTACTAATTACGAAAAGGTAATAACATCTTTGATCCTGAATATGATATGTTTTTGTATGGCATATAAACATAGTCGGTCTTGAGATAAAGCAAAGCAAGTACAAGCTTGCACTCAATTTTTTATTTTCAAAATTTTGACTTTTAAGAATGTCCCATTTTTCGAGAAAGTTAAGCAAAATAGTATTGCAAACTATATAATGTCAAGACTAGCCTTGTGCCTAAATGTAATTTATATGCGATTGTGGACAGGTGAAGACATTGGGTTTACCGGTAATAGTATTAGGTGAAGAGAGGATCGAAGGAGCAGTAAACTGGAAAGATCTTCTAGAAGCAGGTGATAAGTCCAGAGTTAACAACAAAGAGAAGATTCTTCAGACAGATCTATGTGCACTTCCTTTCTCTTCAGGCACAACAGGATTACAAAAAGGAGTAATGCTCACTCATCGTAACCTTATTGCTAATCTTTGCTCTTCTCTCTTCAGTGTCCGATCTGAAATGATTGGTCAGATCGTGACTCTTGGTCTGATCCCGTTTTTTCACATTTATGGTATTGTCGGAATATGTTTTGCGACGATGAAGAATAAAGGCAAAGTTGTTGCTATGAGTAGGTTCGATCTAAGGCTTTTCTTGAATGCTTTGATTGCTCATGAGGTCTCCTTTGCGCCTATTGTTCCACCAATTATATTGAATCTTGTTAAGAATCCAATTGTTGATGAGTTTGATCTTTCCAAGCTTAAACTCCGTTCCGTTATGACTGCTGCTGCTCCGTTAGCTCCTGAGCTTCTCACTGCCTTTGAAGCCAAGTTTCCTAATGTACAAGTCCAAGAGGCAAGTATAAGACACTTCTAATCAGGGCCCATTCTATACCTTAATCCAAAAAATAAATGATTATTTTAAACTGTAAACATTGGTATTCCTAACCTACCCACAGGACCGAGCCTACCTCTAATTACTATGTTCATTGAAGGTTTTGTTGTTTTGATAATAGGCATATGGATTAACGGAGCATAGCTGCATCACCTTAACTCATGGAGATCCAGATAAAGGACAAGGGATCGCGAAACGTAACTCGGTTGGTTTCATACTTCCAAATCTGGAGGTGAAATTCATAGATCCAGACACAGGACGGTCACTCTCGAAGAACACTTCAGGAGAGCTTTGTGTGAGGAGTCAATGTGTAATGCAAGGTTACTTCAAAAACAAGGAAGAGACTGAGAAAACAATTGATGAAAAAGGTTGGCTTCACACAGGGGACATAGGTTACATTGATGATGATGGAGATATATTTATCGTGGATCGCATCAAAGAGCTCATCAAATACAAAGGTTTTCAGGTGGCTCCAGCGGAACTTGAAGCTATTCTTCTAACTCATCCATTCGTTGAAGACGTAGCCGTCGTGCCGTGAGTATTGCCTTTGTACATTCTTTAAGCTATTTTCAAGAATGATTAACTAAAAAAATTTATGATAAAAGGTTACCGGATGAGGAAGCTGGAGAGATCCCGGTGGCTTGTGTGGTGATAAACCCTAAAGCTGAAGAGAAAGAAGAGGATATTCTTAACTTTGTTGCTTCAAATGTGGCTAGCTACAAAAAGATCAGAGCTGTCCATTTTGTGGATTCAATCCCTAAATCTCTTTCTGGTAAAATCATGAGAAGGCTTCTTAGAGACAAAATCCTCAACATGAACAAGTAGCTCAACAAACCATGAAAATTAATGTTCTTATATCAATACTATTTGGTCTTGTGATATCTCGTTGATTAAGTTATTAAACCCTATTAATTACAAATATACTCGAGCAATCTTTCCACCTTATCGATTTCAATTGACAAGAACATGAGCTTCTCAAAAGATCCCACTTTACTTTCATCTCAGCTTCTTCTAAGATTTTTAAGTAATAGCTTCCCTGACTTAAGGTTTATTCCTTATCTTTGTTGATGTACTTACATTCCAAGATAATAAGTTAATCTCTCTAGATCACTCATACCCAATTTTAAAGCCATCTCTTTCTTAAAATCTTTTATGATTGATTCACTTGTTCCTACATACACTGCATTTAACAGAAGATTATATTTCGTCACTTCTATGTCCACAGATGGTTCCTTTGTGCAATTTATGAATTGTAGTTCAAGAAGAGATTGATTCAGCTTGTTATTTCATGTTCTATGTGCTTTTTAAAATCGTATAGTGCCTTATGAAGCTTGTAGACTTTTCTTTCTTTATATTTTTCTTCAAACCCTTCTTGTTGTGTGATATAGAGCGTTTCATTTAACTCATCATGGAGAAACGCTATTTTGACATCGAGATGATGTACTTCCCATCTATTTGATGCGAGACAAATAAGGAGTCAGATTGTCTCAAGTCGAGCTACTTGAAAATATTTTATCATTATCTATTACATACCTTTGCACTTATTCTTTAGCCACAAGTCTAGCTTTGTGTTTGTTCACACTTTCATTTGAGCTTGAATACCCACTTAAGTCCAATCGGTTTGGCTCTTGGTGGTAACTCTACAAGTCTCCATGTTTTGTTCTTTTGAATAGCTTGAATTTCACTTTCCATGGCACTCACCCATTCCTTCATGTTATTGGCTTTGGTGAAACTCTTTGGCTCCTTATCTTCAAGCACTACTAGGTCTTCTTCATCTTGATTAAGGAGGACGTAGTCTTTTAGATAAGTTGGCTATGTTTTCTGTCTACTCATTCTTCTTATTGGGAATAACACCTGAGTGTTTGTATCCTCTGTTTCTACGTTTTCTGTCACATCTTTTTGTACGTTTGTTTCATCATCATGATCATTTATTTCTTCTCCTTTATTCTCTGTTTCTTTCTTCATTGATAAGGTTCTCACTTATCTCTTGAATACCTCGGTTTCCAAACTCCCTAAGAATGATATTGAAGCTTTACTTCCTTCCAGAATGAACTTTGCTCCAATTCCAACTTTTAGCTTCATCAGAAACAACGCCTCTACTTACTATTATTTTTCGAGTTGATGGATCAAAGAAGCGATAAGGTTTTGATCCTTGTTCAGCACCAAGATGCACGAGCATGCGTGATCTATCATCTGCCTTCCTTAGTCGAGGGTTTTCGACTTTTGCTATCTAATACACCCAAAAAATCTAAGATGTTGATAAACAAGAATTTTCTCAATCCTATTTCTAAGAAAATATCTTAAGTCTACTCATATCATTGTAATACCTAAGGATCAATCCAATTCAGGTAATCTCAACACATCAGTCCTATAGAACTTTGTTTAGTCTAAACTATAAGGTGATTCATTGGTAATGTTCAATCATGCAAAAGTAAACAAAGTCAAATAAAAGTCAACTAAATTAACAAGATCAATAGCAACTCAAACTTAAATTCAATGATAAAAAAGCTAAGCAAATGGTATAGGTTATTGATTTAGGTGATCAAATGATATCCTATGATGTTCAATGCTAACAATTCAAGCTAATCATTGGTCTAAGATTCACATAGATAGACTAATCCACTCTCGTGGCACTATTCCTTTTCATAATCATGTAATTAAGAAAATCTCTTGGATAATTACACAATTAAGAAACATTAAGATCTAATTTATGCTAACACTAAACTTACTAACACAATCTCTTGGTTATACCTCATTTATCATGCAGCGATTGGTTCATGAATTCATCGAACACCTTTCGGGGAAAATGTTTCCTATGATCTAGATTTGAGTGATCAAATCAATTCTATCATTAAGAACATCTACTACATGAAGATTTAAAAAAACTAAATCCTAAACATCAGGCTCCATCATCTAATCACCCTAATCTACGTAACTATATGCTTAAATTGGAACTACTCACTAATCATTGAGAAAACACAAAATCTTATGATAAAAATGTGTAGAATCGTGATTAGCTGAAGATTTTGATAAGATAAAAGTAATCAAACTAAAATAAGCTAAGATTCAAAGAGATTACAAAGGGTTCTAAGAGAATAAAAGTTAAGTCCTCAAATTAGGTTTAGAAAACCTTAAATAGTGTTCAATAATGTTTTGGGTTAACCCGAAACAAACTTGGTTAACCCATTAAAGGAAATGGATAGTGTTTGGTCAACTTCTCATTTTTGACTTTTTCAGCTCTATATTGGCCATAATGGCCCATACAATTGGTTGATAGGATTTCTTCATGGTCTGTATCGATCACAATCAACCGATACACACTGGCCGATATCAGCATATAGGTCCATGTGTATCGGTCAATCTCCCTCGGTGCTCCTTCTTCATAAACTGTATCGATCATTTCAACCGGTACACATTGGTCGATACCAGCATATCGGTCAATGTGTATCAGTTCCTTTCATCTGATATGCTTTCTTTAGGAGTTGTATCGGTCAAAGAAATCGATAAAACTAGTCGATACTTCTTCTTGATGCTCATTCTTGCGCCTTTTTGGTTCTTTCTCATCGGTTTCGACTACATTTCAGCTCTAGACTCCTTAAACATCTTAAATATGCAATAATGTGCAAGATGCAACCTATCTAGACCTAAATTCATACTAAACAAGCCAAAATGGATTCAAAATCAATGTTAAAAAGAATTAAAAAGCTAATATATCAGATTCTCAATGTTTGGTTTCTTTTCGTAAAAGATCTCATAGGGAGTTTTGTCTTTGATTGCTGTAGTAGCTACTCTATTTAGAAGACACATGGAGTGTCGTATTTCTTCTCTCCATAGATAATTCGGCATATACATGTGCCTTAAGATGCTTATTCCCATCTGATAGTGTTCGGTTTTGTCTTTCAACTATATCATTTTGTTGAGGTGTATATAGAGCTGTGAGATGTTTGTATACCCGAATTATCGTAAAAAGAGTTTAATTCATGCGATATAAACTCTCCTCCTCTATATGTTCTGAAATTGTGTATCTTCTCTTCTGTTTCTTGCTCAACAAGGCTCTTGAATCTCTTGAATTTTTTTAGATCATTACTTTTCTCCTTTAGCATTATTGTCCATATGTATCTTGAGCAATCATGTATAAGAACAAAAACCTATATATTTCCAGTTGGTGTTATTGTCCCGTAGAGATATTCATGTATTAGTTGTAGCTTCTTGATGGCTCTATACGAGCTAGCCTTTAGAAATGCCTTCCTTGCTTGTTTACCAAGTAGACATGAGCCGCATATTTACTTTTCGAAACTTATATTCGGAACCCCTTTGACAAGATTTTTTTATCATAGACTTCATTGATTCAAAGTTGATGTGCCATAACCGTGCATGCCATTTATTTGATCCACTCATTGAAATCTGAAAGTTCACAACATCATGTATCCCCATATTGACTCTGTATAGCTGGTTTTTAGATCTCTTTGTCTTGACTAAAACCTTTCCTTTATGATCTTTCATGACCAGCCATTCTCCTTTCAATCTTATGTCGCAGCCTAATTCTATAGCTTTACCTAGGTTGATGATGTTTCATTTCATATTAGGAATGTAGTAGACTCGAATCATTACTCTAGGTTCTCTATTCATGTCTATAAATGATAATGATCATTTTCATTCAATATCGATTTGTGAATCATCATCGAATATGACTTTCTCAGTTATTGTTCAAATCTTTGTAAAATACCTTGAAACCCTTGACATGTGATTCCTAGCTCCATTAGCAACGTACCAGACATCTTGTTCCTTTGTATTGGTCTCGTACTTATATGGTATGCACTTTTCTTCATTCAAGTATGTTTCTTCATACATCATGAGCTCGTCAGCTTCCTCTGTATCGTTGTCATTGTTCTCTTATGTTTCTTGTAGCTTTAACAAACGATCTGGACATCTTGATGAAAAGTGTCTTGTTTAATCACAACGATAAAATATGATTTTTGACATATCTCTTTTTCCATATGAACGTATGCGGCCCTTCCTCTGTTATAGGCCCGTCCTCTGTGACCTCTGCCTCTAGACTTACCATTGTTAACACCTTTAACACGGTATGTTTGGCCTGGCATGTTTGAATACATCAATGTGTCTTGATCACCTAGAGACTCTTCTTCTTTGAATATATGTTCTTCATATTCCCTCAAACGTCCTATATTGTCATCAAAGCTAGTAGTATTAAGATCTAATACTTTTTCTAGAGAGGCCACAATATGTATGTATTTTCTTTGTGGAAGACTTGAGAGGAACTTCTTCACCAGCTTTGATTCTTCGATGTTTACTCCCCAAGAAACTGATTTTGTGGAATTCTCTGCTAGTTCTTCGTCCAAATCATCTATTTTTTATGTCTTTCATTTTTAGACGATCAAAATCAGTCATGAGAGTTTGTAGTCTCGCTTTCTTCACTCTGGCCGCTCCCACGTGCCTAGCTTTAATGGCTTCCCACACTTTCTTTGCTGTGTCTGGCTCTCCTAATTGTAGAACAAGTGCTCGGGTATTGATTAAAACAGAAGCGCTAGAGCTATGTTGTTTTTCTCTTCATCAGTTGAATCTGTCTCTATAACCTCACATACCTTATGTATCTGTAAGTGTGATCTTCATTCTCATAGCCCAGACAGTGTAGTTGGATATGTTTAGCATCAGACATTATATCGACGAAGAGCCTGCTTCCTTCATCTTATATGTGTTTGGAACGATATCGCCCATGGTTTCCTTGTGATTTCTTTACAAACTCTGATACCAATTATTGTTTTATAAGACTTTGATACAAAAAAATTACAATTATTTATTAACATAAGAAAGTCTCTCAAAACTTATGTTCTCTCAAAACTCATAAAACCTCATAAGTTATGTCACAACTTTGACATCCTTTTATATAAGAATTTTATTTCTTACTCCTTAACTCAATTAGAAAAACTCAATATAGAAAAACTCATTAGCTTAGATAACTACTAATTTAGATATCTCATACAAATATTATCAAATCTAATCTTTTTGGTTCAAATCTAATCTTTTAGAACCCTAGTATCTTTTATCTATAAGTTTCTTCAAGCTTAATTTAATCCCAAAAAAATGCAAAACTTCTCGTGGTTTTATTTAATTGTCCGTTTTTATACAACTCATTACAATAATTAACCAAGATTTTAGAGCATACATTCTACTTGTGTTGCCAAAAGCATGAGCCACACCGTTAAAAGCATGTGCATTTACGTGAACCCGACAACGGCGACAAGGTTGGCCTCTTCAACTTTTGGTGGAACCTGTTTTGACTAAATAGTTTCTTTTTTTTCTCATTAAAATCAATCACCAAAATATAGAGTTATCAAAAGAAATTGCAATAATTAACCACGATAACATAGACATAGCAGTATATTTATATGTTACAATTGGATATAGTTTAAATTAAAAATGAAAATATAAAATCGATCACAACTTAGTACTCAACGTTTTTTCTAGTTAAAATGGTACTACTACTATACCAAAGGACTTTGGTCTAGTGGTTGTGACACTTTTTGGAATGTTCAAGATCACTAGTTCAAACCCCTTGGGAGGAGTGATTTACGCCTTAAATAGGTATTATCAACGGCTGGCTCCGGACACCAGGGGAGATTATGGGCCAAAGGCTCGGAACTCCCACGGTTTAAAAAAGAAAAAAAAATGGTACTACTATGCTATCATTATTTTTTATAAATAAATGATTAATTACAGAAGTATTATGTTAAGAGCTTTTGATGTGATTGGATCTCACTATCAAGTTTTTGCTTCATATGCTTGTTTTGACCAAGATATTTGGAAATAATTTCGTACAATAATTTTTCATGGAATTTTATACCACGCTTAAACAAATACATTAGATGGCATAGCTAACCGAATAATTTTGGTACAGTGTCATGCAAGACAATGAGAAGCTTAGGACAAAAATAAATAAAATTTTATTTTCATCTACGTCTACGTCTTTACCAAAATCTTCTCAAATATTTTGTTTTATTTTTTATTTTCATTTGAATTAGGAAATTCGTTTTTAGTTTCATCTTAATTTACAAAATATATGTTATGTTTCTTTTTCTAAAAAAATCTAGAATCAAAAAACTATAAATGTAGTATGTAAGATTATAGCATTTAAAATAAGTAATTTAAACAATGTTAGTATTTGAAATAATACAAATTAGTAGATTTTAATGAAATATGTTTATAAAATTTAGATTATTATATACTGTTTATCTTAATTAATAAATCAATATAATGTATATTTTTAATTATCTATATTTATATATATATTATATTTTAGGGTTTTCTGCAAAAAAAAAAACCATGAGTCCGATTAAATAGACAAAGCAAACAGTTATGTGTGTTAAATGCAGGTCAAACCGTGAGTTGAGGGTCAAACCGCAATACAATCTATGTTGTTAACTAAACGTGTATAAATTAACGGTTTTTTAAAATGATGTGTCTTTGTACGAGTTTGTTAATTAAAATTAAATTGGGGCATTAGGGTTCGTCGTTTTGAAGCTCAGCTCATTGTTCCGAACTTGAGAGAGAGAGATTACAGCTACCCTAACCGAATCAAACCAAAAATCAAGAATCTCCTGCAGGTTTTTGATATCAATGGGGTTAGATTACAACTATCTCTAAGCGATCCAACCGAAGCTCCAGGTTTTGGGTATTATGGTGAAGATGATAAAGTTACAAGTGAGGTCAACTGATGTGAATCGGAATACGATAGGAACATCAAGTTCATATATACAGACAAAAATCCAATGGTAAGCTCATTTCTTTGTCAATGTTCATCAGTCTTAGAAATTAAACTAAGACTGTGTTAAAAATTTGTGTTAAAATTATGGTAAAGTTATAGTCTGTGTTAAAATTATGTGCTAGTGTTGTTGTTGTTGTTGTTGTTGTTAATATGCTTACTTGATGGCTTAAACTCTTTGAAATGTGTGGTTTCATGTTTTGGTATGAACAACAATGACTTTGACATTTGTCCTGTTTTGGTTGATTTAGTTCTGGTATGAACAACATTAACTTTGAAATTTGTCCTGTTTTGGTTGATTTAATATGAACAATAACTCTATGTTCTTGTTTAGTGGTTTGAATTTTTTGTTGCAAAGGCAGCAGTAGTTGAAGCTCAAATTGAAGCCAAGAGAGGTCAAAGTGAAGGCATTCCAAGCCAGTTGCAGGTGGATGAGGAGAACTTACACAAATTGATGTTGTTAGAAGAGTCTTTGGAGGAGAAGAATATGGAGATTGCTGAGCTGAAGAAGACTATGGAAGGTGTAGAGTCAAAGAAGACTATGTTCTACATAACAACTTTTGTAGTGTTCTTAGTTGTTATTGTTGTTGTTTACGTATTCAAGTAATGGTTTTTTGTGTGTGGTTTTTTATGTATCAGGTTAAGAAACTATGTTATGTTTTTTTGTTGTAAACATTTAGGTTTAAAACTATGTTTAAGACATGTATTTTGGATAAAATGTTAAACCTATGTTTTGTTATGTTACTATCTTATGTTCTTTTGTTGTTTACCAATTGCTTATATTAACTTGTGTGTACTAACTTGTTGATACCAAAAGCATATGACAATAAGATAGCATAAGACATAAGACAATAACTAAGACATTATACCAAAAGTCACATAGATACTAAAGTCACCAAGTCACATAGATACTAAAGTCAGCACCAAAACAAAGACTAATAGAAGTTTAAGACTTTCTAAAAGTCAGAATCACCAAAACAAAGACTAATAGAAGTTCAATTTAAGGTTGAGATGTTGACAAACCAAGAAGAAAGCCAAGTCCCTTGTCCTTTCTAGGCCTGCCTCTTCCTCTTTTTGGTAATGCATCTGATATACTTAGAAGATCCTCATATTGTTGTTGGCTTGATTTTTCAGGTTGTTGACTTGGTTAGCTTGATTCACCATCAACCACATCAGGTTTACCAATATTTTCATATGCAAATCTTTTTCTTTTTCTTATTGCAGGCATAGCTGCATCAGGTTGGATGAACTGACCCTCAAATGGTCTTTCTTCAGGAGTTACTCGAGGTCTTCCACGTGGATTCTTTGGTTGCTTTGGTATTGGAGCATTCTTACAATATAATTAATTATGGCCTTCATCACCACAATTACCACAATGCTATAACAACATAATAAACACAATGCAATTGTTAATATGATTTGTTTGTTAAACCAAGTCATGAAATTTGTTTGTTACTTACAATTTTGATGCCTCTCCTTGTTAAATGCTTCGCAACAGATCTTCCTTCTCCCTTTTCTCTTGTCTTGTTCTTCCCTTTTGGATCAATCTGGACGATCAGGCTAGCAGTGCCCGATCGGGCAAGGGCTACTCGATCGGGCAGATTCTCCTGCATCTTTTCCAAATTTTCAAAATCTGCATCTTCTTCCAAAATCCCAGCTCCTCCTCCTAAATTACCAACCAAAGTCTTGCAATTCCCCTATGGATTCTCCTCAGTTTTCGCAGGAAAGAAACCAGCTTGTCTTTTCACAACTTCAGAAGTTTGAGCAACTTGCACATCTAAATGCTTCACATGAGTTGATAGTGCCTCAAACTTTTGATTCAGATCTTTCACTTCTCCTTGGATCAATGATTGGAACTGTTGTTGTCCTTCCAGCAGTTTTTTAAACCTCATCTCAACTCAATTACTTGGTTGAAGTTGAGCTTGTTGAAATACAGGTTGAGAGGTTTGCTGAAAACCGCCTGAATTAGAATTCTGCACAAATGGTTTATGTTGTTGTGGATAATGTTGATCTTGGGGGTTTTCAACATTGGTACTTCTTCAAGATAAGTTGGGATGAGTCTTGTTAAAGCCTTGATTATACCCTTGATTGTACACCCTTTGACCTTGAGCATTGATGTAACTCACTTCCTTCTCAATTCCACTAGTATTTTGTTCTTGAACTGCTAAGCAATCAACTTCATAATCGTCTACAGCACTAACATGTTTCTGATTTTGACCCTTTAGAAGTTAATTGATTAATCTTTTCATCTCTGAGAATTCTCCTTTTAGCTCTGAGAGTTCTGAGTTAGCAGCTAATACCGTAACCTTTGTTCGGCGATCAAAATCTGGGTAATAATTGCTATTAATAGCTGCCAGAATCTCTATCAAACGATATGCATCAGGAACGGGTTTCTGCATAAAGTCTCCATTACTAGCAGTATCAAAGGACAACTGATATTTCTGTTCAATTCCTCTATAAAAGGTATTGAGGAGACTTACATCTGAGAACCCGTGATGCGGACAATCATGAAGCAGTTTTTTGAATTGTTCCCAAGATTCATAGAATGATTCTACAGGAGTTTGAGCAAAAGCAGAGATCTTGTTCCTTAGGGTATTAGTCCTAGTAGTAGTGAAGAACTGATTGATAAACCTGGTTTTGCAGTCATCCCGGGTTACTATAGATCCTGCAGGTAGAGACTTCAACCAGCGAAATGCTCTTTCAGCCAAAGAATGACGGAACAAACTACAGTGCATGAAATCGCTGGTTACTCCATTGAGTTTGATAGTGCTGCAGATGTCCTCAAATGTATCAATATAATCCATTGGGTGCTCGTTAGGTAAACCACCGAATTGGTTGTTATGGATCATTTGAACAAGGTGAATAAGGAATTGGTATTCCCTTCGCTGAGGTTGAGCGGGTTGGATTGGATTCATATTAGCATAGAATGCTTGAGGATTGTTGTATGAACCAACTAGAGGAGGGTTCTGACCATTGAGCATATGAACACTCTCCGGATCTCCATACAGAATAAAATTCCTTGCATCTATGTTCTGAGGGTTTTGAGCATCGACATTTCCTTGTTGAGCTTGATTGTTAGCAGCTCTTTGGTGGCTTGGTGGCACTTAATTTCTGTTATCACCACCTTGTCCTTGGTTAATGAGTTTATTGAGTCCAAGAACAAGTGGATCGTTTTGACCTTGGGGTCCGTCCGGGATAACTTGATCAACGTTCCCAACCATTTGATTGGATGATCTTTCGTCTTTCTTGATCTTTCGGTTTGAGCGTTCTATTCTTGCAAGTTCCGAGTTACTGAGGCATAGCAATTCAGAGGATTTGTTATATCTTCTGATCATACACCTGTATAACAAAAACGAGCAAAAGAGAACGAGATGAGTACTGAAAAATAAAACTTTAGACTAGATTTTAATAAGAAACTTTAAAAGGCACTATTGGTCCCCGGCAACGGCGCCAAAATTCTGATATGTCTAGAATTGAATCATAAACTTTTACCGCGGAGAACAGTTCAATGTAGCATAGCAAAAGGTATCGAATCCATAGAGCCCAGACAGTACACGTTTCAGTTTTAATTCAAATCAAAATAACGCTTAAGTTCTATAAGCCTAAATCATAATGTATTTATAGGCTAAAAAAGTAAAATAATATAATATAGAAAACTTGGATAAGCTTGAGGACTTGATTTGCAAATTGGAAAACTTCTTCTTCTTCGCGGGATAAGTGCCCGATTGAGCATAGTGTTGCTCGATCGGGTAATTCACATTTTTGCTCGACTAAACTCCTCTTGTTCGATCGATCTCTTTTTTCATATTTTTTAAGAAACATTTTCCTGATCGAGCATATCACCTGCCCGATCGTGCACTTTATTTGCATCTTTGAATTCTTCTAAAATCTCCTGAAATCTTCTGAAATGCTTAGTTTTGCTCTGACTCGACCCGGACACTTAGAACTCTAAATTTCTACCAAATATGCAATGAAAACGCAAGGAATAATGCAGAATAGCAAACATAAATACCCACTATTATGCATTATAACCGAGTAATATCATTGATTCCCTAACTATTGAGAAAAACATAGATGAATTCTTGAGGATAATTACTCATCTTGGAAATTTGAAAGTTGAGATTTCTGATGAAGATATGGCCATACTATTATTGATTTCTTAAACAAATGGATTTTGGATACAGCAGCCACGCACCATATGACTCCAAGAAGGGACTGGTTTGTTGATCTAAGGGAATATGATGTTGGTACTGTGAGAATGACAAATGAGAGTTTATCTCCCATTGAAGGTATTGCTACAATACATGTAAAGACAGATTCTGGAAAATTAGTTGCCATAAAGGATGTAAGGTATGTTCCTAAATTCTCAAGAAACATATTGTCATTAGGAACTATATAAAATGAAGGAAAGTCTTTCAGTTCCAAGAATGGCCTGCTACAGATACTGAAAGGTGAAGAGGTCATCCTAAAAGGTAAAAAGAATGGAAAGTTGTATCTGGTTTTAGGGACCAGTGAGATAGGTGAAGCTCACTCTGCAAGTGTAAAGAATGAATCAGACCTGTGGTACTGCAAGCTGGGGCATCCTAGTCAGAAGGGCTTAGATACTCTCACGAGAAATGGTTACCTGAAGAATGCAAAGTCATCAAGTCTCATTTTTGTGAAGATTGTGTGCTTGGAAAATCACACATAAATGTGTTTAGTACAGGAAAACACACAAGCAATAATTGTGTAGACTATATTCATGTGGACTTACGGGGATCTCGAAATATTCCTGAGTGAATAGGAAAATGTCACTACTTCTTGAGTTTGATTGATGATTACTCAAGAAGAGTATGGATCTATTTTCTGAAAACTAAAGACCAAGCATTTGAGAGGTTTCAAGAATGGAAATCTTTGGTTGAAAATCAAAGTGATCAAAAGGTAAAGAAGCTGAGGACTGATAATGGTCTGGAGTTCTGCAACAGGGAGTTTGATGATTATTGCAGTAACAATAGTGTAGTAAGGCATAAGACAGTCCCTTACACACCACAACAAAATGGTGTTGTAGAGAGGATGAACAGAACTATCTTAGAAAGAGTAAGATGCCTCTTAAGTAGTTCTGGTTTACCAAAGGTGTTCTGGGCTGAAGCTGCAAACACATCATTTTATTTGATAAACAAGACTCCTTCAAGTGAAATAGACTGGAAGATACCAGAAGAGATGTGGTCAAATGCAAAACCATCCTATAATCATCTAAGAAAGTTTGGTTGTATCCATTTCTTTCACATAGATGATGGAAAGTTACAACCAAGAGCAAAAAAAGGAATCATAATTGGATATCCTGAAGGTACAAAATGGTACAAGATATGGTCTATTGAAGATAAGAAGACCTTCATCTCTAGAAATGTCACTTTTAAAAAGGATGAATCCTATAAGGATTTAATTGGCAAAAGATCAGAACAAGCTGAAAGAAATACCCATTTCTTTGACATCATCTTGAATGACTATGATGAAAACACCAATTGTGGTGAAGATCATCAAATGGAATTAAGTGAAAATGATGATGAACCAATGTCAGCAATGACGCATCAAGTAAATGAGCAACATCAAGATACAGATCATCAAGAAAATTCTGGTGTGCATCTTACATAAAGTTCAATACACTTATGGTAGAGAGTGGTTTCACAAGAAACAATCATGACCAATGTGTGTATGTAAAAACAGTCTCAGAAAAACATGTATATCTTCTAGTTTATGTAGATGACATGCTCATAGCTTGTCAGGATATGAAAATAATCAGAACTATGAAGGAACAGCTCAGTTCAAGGTTTGAAATGAAAGATCTAAGAGAAGCTAAAAAGATTCTGGGAATTGATATAATAAGGGACAGATCAAAGGGAATTTTGAAGCTATCTCAGACGGATTACTTAGAGAAGGTTCTTGAACATTATGGTATGAAGCAGGCAAAAGGAGTAAATACACCAATTTGTGTTATTTCAAGTTAAAGGCCTCAGATGAAGCCAAGACAAAAGTAGACGCAGAGTATATGAAGACAGTTCCCTATTGCAATACAGTTGGGAGTCTTAGGTATGGTATGATAGGTACAAGACCTTATCTTGCTAATCATGTTGGCTTAGTGAGCAGGGACATGAGTAACCCTGGAAAGAGTCACTAGGAAGCTGTGAAGTGGGTTCTCAGATATGTTAGGGCATCTACATAAACTAAACCTTTGTTAAGAAAGTCTTCAGATTTCAAGATAGTTGGTTTCTGTGATGCAGATTATGCTGCAGATTTAGACAAGAGGAGGTCTATATTTGGTTACACATTCTTATGTGGAGGGTGTGTTATAAGTTGGAGGTCAAGCCTACAAAGAGTTGTAGCTCTCTCTACAACAGAATCAGAGTATTTAGCTCTTACAGAAGCAGCAAAAGAAGCAATTTGGCTAAAGGGTTTAAGTACAAATTTTGGTTATAATCAAGAGAATATTGAGATCTATAGTGATTCTCCTAGTGCTATAGCTCTAGCAAAGAATAATTTGTTCCATGATAGAACAAAGCACATGGCTTCAAAGATGATTTTTGTTCGAGACTTAATTGATGATGGTGAAATATCAGTTTTGAAGGTACATACAAGTTAAAATATAGCTGATATTTTTACTAAAGTTCTGCCAATAGGCAAGTTCAAGCAGCTGTTAAGCTTTCTTGGAGTCTCAAGTCAATGATTTGAGATGGAAAATCCGAGGTCTTGGAGTTCCTATCAGTGATGTGAATGCATCACAGTCTAGGTGAAGTTTGTTGGTAAATAGGCTCGTTTATGCATCATTACTCTAAATCAATTTTGTATCAGAAATGTTGAACCATATTGAATCTCGGTTTAGAAGAAATCATAAAATCGAACTTGAATTGAACCAGGAGTTTTGAATTCAGATTTTGGCGGTTAAGTCTAAGGTTTGAAGTTAAACGTCGTCGTTTGGAAGCTTCATTAAGTCTTCAACAGATTTTTCTGTTACAGGTGGTTAAGAGAGAGGTTTTGGCCGTTGAGCTGGTGAGAGGTATAAGAAGTTGTCTTCTTCTTGTTCGCGAAGAGTGGGAATGGGATTTACTCAAATACTCTTTCTCTGGTGAGCGTGTGAGTTCATGGCGAGAGTTTGAGAGATCGGGAAACAGGGGATAGAGAGAGAGAGTATCGGCTTTCTTGTTTTTCCGGTGAGAGTATTGTAATTCCGACGAAGAATTTTCATTGATAGTGAATTCCGAGGGATAAGCCTCGGCCAGACGTAGGATTCAGTTGAATCCGAACTGGATAAATTTCTCGTGTGTACTTTACAATTCATTGTTCTGTTTTTCATTTTCTTGATTAAACACACGAGTGCATTCAAATATGAGATTGATTGAGAGTAAATTTGGATCGTGATATTGAGTTTAGGGCACAACAGTTTTACTAAACAAATAATACATACACTACAAGAATAAAATAAAAATCCGACCAAACATTTAGTCGAAACTTTGTCGG
>OVBE01004771.1:0-23131 GCA_900406425.1 Iberis pinnata | reverse complement strand
AAGATTTGTATGGTTCTGGTCATTTGTCCTAAAATGTATGGTAGTTAAGCTAACTTTAGGGAAAGAAGCTTTCATCAAAGTTGTATCCCTTGGAGTTATATTTCCAAAGAGATATTAAACGTCATCATAACTTCAAAGGTGAGAGAGTTATGGACCACAAACTGAAGACTGGTCAAACTGTCTCGCAGAAGAATTCGGTACCATCAGGTCCATATGGGTATACCGAGAAAGAGGTAACAGTCACTGGAAGCCGGTATGGAGTGTTGAAGAGTAAAAATATTCAAGTATTGACCAAGATTTTTCTTATCCATTTTGTATTGGGTTAACCCACATGTTTTTGGGTAAACCCAAGACACTTTAAGACTAGTATTTAAGCTTTTGAACCTGGTTTTTGAAAATCTCAAGCTTTATCTTACCTTTTGATCTTTTTTCTCTTGTTAGGAACCTCAGTAAAACATTAAACTTTGTTTATTTTAAGTTTTAATCTTTGTTTTGATTGAGTTTCTTATTTTATTTTCTACTCACTAATCATGATTCAACACATTTCTTTTTAAGAAAATTGATTAGGTAGATTAGGCTGATTTAAAGATTTAATATGATGTTTAGGACTTAAGTATCTTAGATCTTCATTCACTAGATGTTCTTAATGCTAAATTCCCTAATGTACTATAAATTTGGCACCGTTGCCAATTCAGGAATTCGATTAACTGTTAGAACTTTGGATTTGTTTGGGACTAAGATCTTTTACTTTTCAATTACTTTGAGATAGAGTGATGGAAATTGATTACAATGATTGACTACATGAGGACGTATTTAAAAAGGATACTGAGGACTCACCATTTGATGAGAACATGCTTACCCCATTACAAAGAGTAGAGTTAGATTATCAAGAAAAAGAACATCCAACAATGGTAAGGAGTGATCTAGCTATTATATTTTGACTCAATCTCATTTGACACCGAGTAATACTTGAGGGAAGAGAGCTCACGTTTGTGGAGATACAAGTAGCGCATATACTCCAAAAGGCAATAGATTGGATTCCACCATGCCAACTAGAAGGTACATATGAGTCAAACTCTGAATTTGATGTTAATAGAAATTGCTACATACCCAGCAGTGAAGATGTAAGTTCTAGTTTTCATACACACATGCTTTTTGATCAATGTTATGAATTGATATGTGTGTCTCATAAGCTAGCTACTTCCAGGTTTAAACACCTTACTAGGGATAATGATGAGGATGTCATGACATTTATAATCTTGGATTTTGGTTTTTAATGCATGAAGAGTTTAGTCAACTTCTTGAATAGTCTTGTCTAGGAGATGTGCTTGAAATAGATAAAATCTTGAATGATTTAAAAATTCCTAAGGATGAGATGAATTTTAGAAGTGATTTTGATGTGTTTTACATGATTGATGGAGATAAGTTGACTACTTTGTGTTGAACTCTTTTAAACATGAAGTTAATTTTAACTTTTAATCTAATTCATTTGAAACTCGCGAGCATCTAGTAATCAAAGAACTATTCATGAAACATGCCACCTTTATCGTATACTCTTTTGCCCCGATTTGTGTCTTTTTGTTATGGGCAACATTTTATTTCTTTGTGTACATTGTCTATCTCACTAATAGGAGAAGGACTAGAGGTGCATTGGCTCAACCTTTTGATTCTTATGATTAGCAAGTTGTGTCTCCAAGTTAAGCTAGAGACTTAAAACAAGCTCACTTGAGAGGAAGTCTCATGTTATCTTTTGTACATATCATTTTCATTCAATGTTTATTTTTTATGTTTTAGAGTTTGTTTTTGGGTATGTTAACTCTTGTTTTTGCTTAGATGTTGAAATTGTGCAGGTTCTAAATGGGATTTGACAATAAAGCGGTACAAGGTAAGATGGTTCAATTCCTAATCAATTTTATCCAATCCCCTCATCCCAACTACAATTGAGGTACTCCTTTGCACCTTGTCTATACTTTCATTCCTTTTCTTTCTTTGGTTTTTGGTTTCCCCTCTGGATTTCTTTCACACAAGGACTGTGTGAATTAAGTTTGGGGGAGGGACCATAATTGACATTGTGTTCGAATTTGGTCTTATCATGCATTTGCATTGTGAATAGTTAAGGTTTATAAAAATCCATATAAATCAAACATATTTCACAAATATTTTAAAATTTTCATTTAGTTTCATTCTAGGTTGCACATGCATTGGGAACAATGATGGGATTGTCTTGTGATTCTTGATGTTTTTCTTGAATTGTAACACTCAAACTAATAATAGATTGATGCTTAAACTTCTTTTAGAATTTAGAAAATCCATGCTTGGAATTGACTACTTTACTTAATTGAATCTAATTCTCTTGCTTATGGATTTGAAATGCTTAACCATGGTAAAACACTTGACATTTGGATTATCTTTGCCTAATTCTATCACTCTTGTTAATCCAAATGGCCATCTTCATCTTAAGGATGGTTACCACACCCTTGATCACCCAAAACTTTTCTTTAAAAGCCTCCATTGTTCTTTATTGTGAGGCCTTTTCAGAAAATACATACATGAGAAAAAACCTATGTAACAGAAGTTGAACGACAAGGAAATAACCTCTTTGAGTTAGCCTCATTTTAAGGTTAACAATTCTAGATGGGGGAAAGCGTAGAATAGGTTATTGGTTTGTGAGAATCATATGGAAAAGTGTGGTTGTGTTTAAGGAGCATTGGAAATAAGGTTAAGTCAAAGAAACTCTAGGAATACCAAATGAGCTAAAAAAAATTAGAAGAAAAGTTGATCAATGAAAAGTCTAATCCTCCCTAGAAAGTGAAAAATTACAAAGAAAAAGAAAATGAAAAGTTTGCATCTAAATGGAGAAAAGGAAGACTAAGCGCTTAAGAGAAAAGAAAAATTAATGAAAGAGAAAAACTCCTAGTAGTTTGGAAATGAAAAAGGCTAATGTTTTGAGTTGAAAAAGTTTGAAAAGAAATGAAGATTTGGTGGTTTGGGTTCTAAGTGTAAAAGAATGTGGATCATGGGATAGAATAAAGAACATCAAAAGAATTTGGGTAGAGCATTACATGAGGTGAAAGCGTTGTATGTATCAATTTTTTGACTATACTTTGATTTTTCCTAATGATTTGCATTACTAATTTGATAGAAACCACTTAAAATGTGAAAAACTACTTCAAACATCTAAAAAGCCTTAAAACCGAACCAACTAGATTAGATTTATCTTCCATAAATGAGACCGCACTTGCATGATTAATGAATGTAAGAGATTGATGAATATGATGGTTTGATGATACTTCACTTTGAAGGCTAAAAATTGGTTCTTGTGATGAGTATGTAGAAGCACATTGACTAATTTTGATTCATGCATCTTTATACTAGTCTTTAGGGTATTGCATTTGAAACATTATGTTTAAGTTTTGGCTATGAGTTCCCACTTTTAAACCCCTCTTCCTTATTTACCTTTTATTCCTTGCTTGAGGACAAGCAAATGATAAGGTTGGGGGGAGTTGATATATTGTGTTTTTGATGCATTTTACCTTTTTATTTGATTGCAGTTTAGGTAGATTCACTTAAATTTAGGCACATTTACATATCATTTCATGTTTTAGGTGTTAAAGGTGAGTGAAATTAAAAGAGGGATCAATTCGATGCAAAAGAGCTAAAAAAAAACTTAAAAGATGACCAAACCAACATGCCTTAAAGATCGAGTGATTTGGAGATATTACAACATGAATTTCATCATGGAATCTTGAAGAATATTTTATCCATGCATTCAAGCTTTCCAACAAGCCAAAAATCACTTTAAACACCCCATGGAATTGCAAGATATGAGCTGAAAAAGTTGTGATATGCTAGATCCGAAGCTCCAAACTGTTCTAAAGATGCATCTTTTGAGTCAAATTTCTAAATAGCTATTGAACGTTATCATAGATTAAAAGGTGAGAGATTTATGGACCCCGGACTTAAGACTAGTCAAACTGTTTCATAGAAGAATTTGGCACCATCATGTTGATATGGGTATACCGGGCAAGTGGTATCGATCATTGGATGCCGGTATGGAGTGCTGAAGAGTCAAAATTCAAGTATTGACCAAGATTTTTACCCATTTTGCATTAGGTTAACCCACATGTTTTTGGATAAATCCAAGACACTTGAGGACTATTTAAGCATTTTAAACCTAGTTTTTGAGAATCTTAAGCTTTATCTTACCTTTAATTTTTTTCTCTTGTTAAGAACCTTTGTAAACCTTTAAAATTTGCTTATTTTAAGTTTGAAACTTTTTTTATTGTATTTTTTCTTCTATTTTCTACTCACTAATCATGATTCAACACATTTCTATCATTGGAATTTGTGTTTTATCTATTATTAGTGTGTAGTTCCTTTTAAACAAATGAGTTAGGTAGATTATGGTGATTAAGAGATTGAATATGATGTTTAGGACTTAAATATCTTAGTATTCATCGAATAAATGTTCTTAATTCTAAATTTGACTTAATCACTCAAGTTTGATCATAAGATAAATTGTGCCTGAAAGATGTTCGATGAAATTCATGAACCAGTCTTTGAATGCTAAATGAGGCATAGCCAAGAGATTGTGTTAGTTAGTTTAGTGGTTTATCTTAAATTATATCTTAATGCTTCTAGATTATGTGATTATCAAAGATATTGTTTTTAGTTGCATGATTAGGTGAATGATTAGTGCCATGAAAGTGGATTAGTCTACTATTTTAGAGAATCTTAGAACAAGGATTAACATAAATTGTTAGCATCGAACATCATAGGATATCAAATGATCACCCGAATCAATAACCTTTGCCCATTTTCTTAGCATTTTATTACTGATTTCTAGTTTAATCTTTTGTTAACTTTGCTTAATTTATGTTGACTTTTGCTTGTATTTGTTTAATGCATGTTAGGATGATAGATTCAAACCAATTATCTTATTTGACTTAGACTAGATGGAATTCTCATAGGTTATATTGATTTAATTGTCCTGATTTGGATTGATAACCCTATATGCTACAATGAAAATGATAGTGCATTAGGGAATTGAATTAGTAGAAACACTAAAAAAATCATACTATCAAGTAAGCCAAGCCATCACCCAATGTCGTAGAAGTTGCTTCTAATTTACGTCTCTTTGTCGATGAAGATGCAATATCTATGCTCTCTAAGTTGGCATAGAATTCAGTGTATGAGTTTGATTTTTCACGTTCATGGTATATGCTTCTTGTCTCTCTGGTTGATCATCATTTTTATCATCATTGCCCGAGTCATCATCATCGTTGTCCGGTGGAGGATTTGGATTCACGCCCTGTGTTTCATACTCTGTTGCATCATGGCTTAATCGGCCCCAATTGAAACAAAATTTCTTTAGCTTTTCATAAATAAAAGACAGAACCACCGTTTTCCCTCTAACTTGAAATTGGTGTTGGAATATGAGGGGGGAAGAGATTGGCCATCGCAGACGAACACGAACGTATCCCACCAATTGTCCATTCTCTGCATTGAAATCGATATCCAGATAATGACCCAATGCTCGGCCAATATGTTCGACAATGCGAAATGTTAAAAACTGGATTAGTATTCCACGAATTTGGACCCAAAAATTAATATGTTGTAGATTCTCCATTAGTCCCACTAGTGACCACTTTTCCAAGGAACACATCCATTCATTAAAAGACCATGAGCCTCTTCGTAGAACAGTTTGGAAATATTCATCAGAGGGGAAGATGAATTGTATTATCGTATTTCCTATGAGGCGTGTTTGAATTTCATCCCAAACCCCCCACATACGAGGAAGAGGATTCATCATGGTCCTAATATTCTACTTGCGCTTGTTAACTGGTTGGCCGATGATACTAAATTGATTCTTCGCAATCGCTTCTTCGCATAAATCATCCAGGAGTAGAATCACCGGATCGTCCACTTCCAAGGAAATTTGTTGCATCTGATTTCAGATTTTGTTAGTCATTGAGTTTTCAAATAGAAATCATGTGAAACGTAAGAAATCCTTGAAAGTTATCCAGTCCCATTTTATATATAATACAATATTTTTTTATATATTTCATATTAAAACTATTTTAAATTTGTAAAATTTTGTTGGGAACAAAAACTAAAAAGATGAGAATCACACCAAGATAATAAACCAATAATTCAAACACCGATGTGGGAGGTTCTTAAAACCGTTGGATTAAAATACGGAAAGTGCATAGAATCTGGACGGCTATTTTAATATCTTAACTTTTCTTTGGCCGAGTAAGTAAGAAGAACAAAAGAAAAAGAAAATGAAACAAGCCAACGAAGAAAATCACATCTTTGGCGCAAAACATTGAGATAGAGAGAGAGAGGAAGGGAAAAGGGTTCGTTTGATTTCCCAGAAAAAATCCAGTTTTTCCTTTTCTCTCTCTTTTCCCGAGATTATCTTCTCTTTAATCCTTCATAAAATTCCCCCAAAAGTGAAACAGAAGCGTTTTCTTGTTGATCGACGTGGAAGAAAGGAGAAGAGGACGAAGGGAGGGGGAATATTCCCAATTGATTTTTGAAATTTAGGGCTTTTCTTTTTGAAATTAATGGAGACAGATAGTATCGAGTGCGTGATCGATAACGATGAGATCCATCACAACCACCAGTTCTCATCAGCCAAGTCTCAGGGTGGAGCCACCGTTGCTTCAAATATCGTTGGCCCGACGGCTATTGCTCCAGCGACAAGCGTTTACGAGCTCCTTGAATGTCCTGTCTGCACCAATTCAATGTACCCACCGATTCATCAGGTTCGTATTTTGTTTCATCAGATTATCATCTCCTAGATTTGGGTTTGACATGTTTTGTAGCGATTCTTAGAAGAATAGCTGATTTTTCCGTTGTAGATGAATATCTCTATATGATGTGATTTGGTCAAACGATCCTATGGTTTGATTTTACTTCCATTGATGATCTTAAATTTACAATTTGAGGTGGGTATTGTTACAACTTACAAAGGAGATTGCTGTTGAGCGTTTTATGGATGTTGATAAGTCTGTTGGCTCTTTAATCAGTGATTCTTATTTTGTAGTGTCATAATGGACACACGTTATGCTCAACCTGTAAAGCTAGGGTGCACAATCGGTGTCCCACGTGTAGGCAAGAGCTTGGAGATATTAGATGTTTAGCTCTTGAGAAAGTGGCTGAGTCACTTGAGCTTCCCTGCAAGTATTACTATCTTGGTTGCCCCGAGATATTCCCTTATTACAGCAAACTAAAGCATGAATCGCTCTGTAGTTTCAGACCTTACAGTTGTCCATATGCTGGTTCAGAATGTGCTGTTGTAGGCGACATCACTTTCCTTGTAGCCCATCTAAGAGATGATCACAAAGTCGATATGCACACCGGATGTACGTTCAATCATCGTTATGTCAAATCCAATCCACGTGAAGTAGAGAACGCCACTTGGATGCTAACGGTTAGCATTGTGATTCATGAGTTATTCAGTTATCTGAGAGATTCTGAGATCTGTCATATTGTTTCCTAGGTATTCCACTGTTTTGGACAATACTTTTGTCTTCACTTTGAAGCGTTTCAGCTTGGTATGGCTCCAGTGTACATGGCATTTCTGAGATTTATGGGCGATGAAGATGACGCTAGAAACTACACTTACAGCTTAGAAGTTGGAGGCAGTGGGAGAAAACTCACATGGGAAGGAACCCCAAGAAGCATCAGAGACAGTCACAGAAAAGTCAGAGACAGTCATGACGGTCTTATAATCCAAAGAAACATGGCACTCTTCTTTTCTGGTGGAGACAGGAAAGAGCTGAAACTTAGAGTCACAGGAAGAATCTGGAAAGAGCAACAGAATCCAGATTCTGGTGTTTCCATACCAAACCTGTGTGTCTAGTTTAATCAAATACCAGCCAACTATTTAAAGCTATCTGATTTTGTTTCTGGTTTCTGTGTTGCTTTTATCTTTGGCTCAGACAGCTTCTTGTGGTCCAAAACCAAAAGTGGTTTTTGGAGAAGCAAAAAGGTTGTTCCTTTTGCCAGAAATGTGCAGAACAGAAAAGTTGCAATGTTTCTTTCTTGATCCGTCCGTGTCTACAAAACTTTCTATGATTCAAAGATTTAATCTTTCCATAAATAAATAAATAAATATATATAATTATATATTCCTTAAATTGACAGATGAGCAAAGAATGCAAAAGAGTTGAATCTTTCCATAAATGTATATTTTATTGCATTCAAGAAAACGCCATGTAAGTACACTTAAAATGGCTTGTGGTCTATATATTGATAAACTTTTCGTATAATGATGGTCAAGTCTGTGGCAACCTATTGTGACAACCCGGACAAGAAAGCCACGCCGGTAGATGGCAACCAAGCTGAACCAGTTATGAACTGAGCCACTGTGAACTTGCTTGCCTCAACGGTTGAGGTAATAACATGATAACCAGGCCACTTGACTCGTTGATCTGTTCTTGAACCCGCCCCTCGGTTCATATACTCGCCATAATATAAACTGTCCAATGCAAATGGACCGTTCCACTCCAACCATCCTTGCGGGTCAATGTGGTCACCCATATCCGACAACATGTACACAACTCTAGAGTACAACTTCCACGGACGGCCAAGATAAGTCGGATAACTGCCCTTGGAGGCTTGGAGATCCGCTTCGGCTAGTAATTTGCAAGCGTGGATTGAAATGCCGGTGTTTTGGTTAGGGTCTTTTCGGTTTTGAGCGGTGATTGTGATTTTCTGCTGAGGCATAGGTTTACGAGCATAAATGTTACAACTTTGTAAGATTACAGCTGCGTTTCCAAATATAAAATCGACCGTTCCGTATATATCACATTCCCGATAAAACTGTCGGTTAGAATGTACGTAGAGTGCGTCTTGATAACCTATAATGTTGCAACGGTAAACAACCGCATGGTCTCCACCGACACGAAGCGCCACAGCCTGATGCTTTGCCGGTCCAGCGTAATTCTCGAACGTCATGTCTCTCACTATAAATCCGGCTCCGGTCGCCGCTGAATCAATAAATCGATAAGCATGGCAACAATAATAAGAATAAAAATCATTTCGTTGGTTCTGTTTTGTTACCGAAAGTGGCGGTGTGAAAAGTGGTGAGATCATCGGCGATGCTTTTTCCACCGGTTATGACCGTTTTACCCTTTCCGTCTCCGATGAACATCAAGTTTGTTTTTTTCCTCCCTACCTTGAGGTTTTCTTCTTCGTACCTTCCTGACTTGACGTAGATGACAAATCGGCGGCTACTATGCTCCGGTGCTTTCTTGATTGCCTCTGTGATTGTCTTGAATGTCCCGTTACCGTCTTTAGACACCGTGATATCGGCCTGAATCTCTGACGCTGGAGTACCAAGAAGCTCTCTGTCTCCTCTCTTCAACCAATTCGGCAATTCCGTGCCTAGCAACTTCCTATTGTTCACCACAGGAACTCCAGATAAATCTTTCACTTTTCCGGAGAATATTGCTAAACAATTGCTCACCATCTCCGACAAATCCTTCACTGCTCCTATGATTTGATCCTTCACTCCTCCTCCGGCTTCCATTTCGTCAAATCCGTTGGTGCAAGTATCGTGGTTAGTCATTGCAGAGCTGAGCCACGTCATCACGTCAGATACAGAATCCTCGTCATCGGAGGAAGAAAGTGCGCTTGAGAGCGCGTCGACTGAGTCATCAAGTAGCTCGAGGCAGGAATCGTAAGCAGACCGTACACGTGGAGGCATCTGAGTGTATGAGATCGTCGAAGAAGAAAAAAGCGCTTTGCTGAATCTAAGAAGCGTCGCGTTGAAAGAAATGTAAATGAGCTCGTCTTCGTCGGCGGTTAAGGATCCCGGAGAATCAAGGAGCGTGTCGATGCACAGGTTTGGGTATTGAGCTTTGCTACAGGTTCGGGAAATTGCCCGTGTCGGTTTTCTGTTTAACTTCGGCTCGGAATGACCCGAACCTACGGCTCGGATTCCCGCAAATATCCCGAAGCAGACCACTGCAACAACCAAAATCGCCAAAGTGAAGAGGATCAGCTTCGTCTTTGTTTTCTTCTGGAGGTTTGGGAGTGACGTGGCAGACTCCTTCTGCTTCGGGTCTGATGGTCCGAGCCTATCGTAACCCATTGTGATATTTCTATTTGGGATTTAGATTCAGCAAGCTCTACAAATTATGAAATTATAGGCTGGGCTTAAACTTACCATTGTTGCATAAAACGACATGCGATGTATAATCATGTGTCTAAATTGAAATATGCATGATAGCTGTAATATGTTAGTGACATTTATTCAAAAGGTTCACTAACCAACAATATTTGTCGATGGCTCTTATTATTAGTATATAATGATGAATTAATAAGAACTAGATTTCACCCGCGTTATACGCGATATTATAGTTTTACGAAATTATATAATTTAATATAATATAATTGTTCGTACAATACGTGTATTATTATATAATGAATGATTTTACATTGTCCTATGTTTTCATTTATTGTCATATCACAATAATTGTTGTTATATATATATATATATNTATATATATATATATGAAATTTAACTACATGTTAATTTTGTTTATCAAGTACTATTTAGCTAAACTAAATAATTTTTATAATTATGTTCAAATTTCTAAGCAACATAAAATTTGCTATTAACCATGCAATTAAAATTTTAAAGTATGTATCAACTATATCAAACTATTGTAAATTTTTTATTTATAAAAGAATTATAAGACTTAGATATTTGATTTGTTAAAATTCATGATCTTAGATTAAAAGTAGCAATTTAACCTGGACCACACTATATTTTAATAAGTGATTAATATAATGATCTATATTTTAAGTTATTATTATAATTGGTGTATTATGTTTTATGTACTTTCTATATATTTATATAGATATCAAAATCTTATTTAACTCATACTATTTTATATAATATTTTGATGTCAGAATCATAATTTAAAAGCATTGATCCTAAGCCGTTCAACATCATAAATACATCAAATTAAACTTTACTACATAATTGATTTTATGTTTTATGAATTTTATATAGGTTATAGAATTTTTTCCTTGTTACCCTTATTAGAACATGTAATAAACCTATACTTAACTGAGTAAAATAATATTAAGATTTTTTGTTAATTAAAACTAATAAATTCATAATCTATCTAATTAATAAATTGATATGTGTTCTTATTTTTATATATCATAAAAAAAATAATTTTAGAAAAATATGTATATTTATAAAATGTCAATAATTCAATAAAAATGTATATAGCAACATATAAGCTTTTAGATAAAATTTATATTCATGATATTAATATTATAAGAAAATTACGTCATAATTAGATTTCATGTAATGCACAAATATATAATAATAGTCCATGTTTCATTATAGTATAATATTAAGAAAAATATTTAATTTCTTATTTTGAGTTAATTTAAATATTTTTACTATTGTATTAGGTTAATAATATTATTAAAATTTAATTTTAATTTGGATAAATTAAGTTAATAAATGTTTAAACGAAATTTAAAAAATAATTATTTTTATTGGATTTTTATCATATAAATAATTTAAATAACAAATAAAGAGGTAGTTAAGATTTTGAACGAAGTTTTTTGTGTCTTTTTTACCCTTAATGAATGTTTAGAGTTTAGTTCAAAAGTAATGGCATTGCATAGTAAATTTTTACAAATTAAATGTTTTTCTTAAGAAATGCTTCCCAATTAATAGTATAGATGTGGTAGTGGTCAACCGGTTAAAAAATTTATATTTGTATTTTTTATTGAAACAAATTTTTTTTAATAAAAATTAATTATAGATATGATTTTGTATATAATGATAATGGTACTTAGAATATAAAAACTGATTTTCGATTGCTCCTAAACATAATTATTTTGTAGACATTTTGGACTGACATGTTATGATTCATATGTTGACAATCGATAATGAAATGTGTTTATTGAAAAAGTATGTTGATCCAGTATTTTTTTAATATATGGATAAAATATATATTTCTATTGCATGTTACCTAAATAATTTTAAAATGATTACATTTATGTTAAAAGTTATAGAATTATAATTAAATCTACAATAATCTAGAGACTTGTGGAAAGTCAGGTTTATGTCACTAAAGATATTTATAATGGTGATTAAGAAAGAGAAATGTGAGTCAAATTTTGGTGTAAGTTCGTTCTACATCCATATTATGAATCTTCAACTGAAACATAACTAAAAATAACTTTCTCTTATATATTTTCTAAGGAGTAAATTTGACTTAAATCATCACCTAAATGTTCTGCGTAATCTATGTATAATTAATTTTATACTTTAACTATAGTTTTTTGGTCAATATTTAGATTAGAATAGACCGATTCAATAGCCAACTTTTAAACTACTGTTGTAGATGCGAAGACTCGATCTTAGATGGAGTGGTGATATCTACTTCATGTGAACACCAACTATAGTTTTAAAATGATAAATTTAAAATTGGAGACATATATAAGAATATAAAATATATGTTATCAATTTTAAAATTTTAATTATTAAATATATGTTTTACATAAAGTAGAATATGTTTAATGAAAGCCCTACACATATGTAAATTATAACTTATCGGATTGTGATATATGTCAAACTCAACTTAGATTTTAACATTTGTTAAACCATTTTTGAAAATTTATCTTATTTTATTGTCTTTTTATATATTATAAAATAGTAATTTATAGGCTTAAGTAAATGTAGGAAAATAAAAGAAAATGAAACAAAACAATACAATATGAAAATACAGTAAGAAGTTAGATATCATACGAAAAAACTAGTTATATAATATATACGAAAAGTAATTATACATCCAACACATTTTTCTATTTTTAAATGTAATTATTAAAATTTAAATATTTGATTACTATTAATAAAATCTCTATTTTTATAATCCCCTGACCGATTTATCAGAGTTTCTATGTAATTTGAATTAGTTTTTAGATAGTTTTAATTATCATCTGAAATATGATATGATAATTTAATTACATAAATCATATTTATAAATATATTTTCAAAAATCAAATATTTTATTTATTTCCATGTATTATGTTAATTTTAATATAGTATATATATATAAATAAAGTTTTGGAAATATCTTTTTTTTTGTTGCCGAAGATTGTGCTCAAATCATAAGATGATATGAAATTGGTTGGAACAAATTGTTTTGAAGAATTTTCAGTTATATTTGAATGTTTTATATATAATGAATACATTTTTTTGTGTGCGAGGATCGCCAATAAATTTTAGGATTTTGAGTTGGAACTCTTGATATTTTTGAAGATATTGAGTTTTTTTCGAAATATGAACAAGATGATGAGTTTTATATTCGTTCATCAACTTATAAGGGTTTTATAGAAGGTAAAGAAAAATCATAATCGAATGATGAAGAATGGTATGCTAAAAGATTATAAAGTTTACTTGATAGTTCTTCTCCATTTGGATCTTCTTATTTGAGTAGAAGAATTTTAAAGTGTGAGTTTTCTTATTGAATTTGTAGCAAGTAAGGTTTTTGTAGAAGGTTTAGATGTTTGATATTTCTTTGATTGGATTTTTCTTTGATTGCTAAGAGCTTTTATGATATTTATTATCCTCATAGTTTCTAGTATATTATCTGTTTTTGGATTTAGAATATTAAGATTTAACAGGTTTTTTTTTTGAAAAATAAGATTTATTACAAGTTTTAGAAAAGAGTTATCTTTGCTAGGGTCAATTTCAAACTACTTACATAAATAACCTAATTTTACCTTTTTAAATTTTTAGTTAAGATGTTTATGAAGTTTTAGATCTTGACAGATCTTAAAAACTTCTTATCGAACAATATTGATCAACTCTCCATAAATAAAATCATTATAATCTACTATTAGCGTACCCCTAGAATCTCTAATATAATAATAATAGCTTACATAGCTTGTTACTTTGAAATTATATATTTTATAGTATATAATGTATTTTTTTTACATAGAGATATAAATGTATATGTTATTGATGATAAATATTACTTTTTTAACATTGATAAATTTTATTTTAAGAGAAAAGACAGTTTCAAACAATAAAAAGAATAAAACATGGAACAACATCAAGCAGATGATAACAAGTAACAAAAAACTACTCGAAAAGTCTTGAGAACAGAGAGCTCCATCAATAAAAAGTGGAAGGTCTTTTCGATCGTCAAAAGACACTGATCCAAGAAGAGAAAACTGCATCCACATATGAGGTAATCGGTTATCCTTCCTAACATTTTGGGAAATCATAGAAACTTCTTTGATACACTTCCTCGGTTGAAAATGAAAAGACCATATTTATAATATTGCTGACGTCATTGATAAATTCATTAGTGTAACCTTTCAAAGTTTACTAGGATTGAGATTTTTCATTGCTTTGATCAAGGAAAAAACCTCTGCGAAAAAAGTAAATCTCTTAATTATGTAAGATACTCATAATTTAGAGGGCCTAGAGAATGTTATAGTGATGAAAATCGAAGAGAGAAATGATGTTTTAGAATCCTTTGCATGCAGCTATGATAATTAACCTTACCCGAGTAATCTTGCCATCCATATAGTGCCACTCAAACGATTGTTAATGAAATTTCAATGGTTGATATGTCTACAAAAAATCATTCATGAATTACATTAATTCATGAGAGCCTAAACATCTCATCACAACTCCAAAAGAGGATACAACAAATTGATGTTGACCAGAAGTCCAAAAAAATTATTAAGACATAAGAAGGTGAAACATCAGGAAAACAAAAAATCAAAGGAGTAGGGGAATTTAATCGCCAACGGTTCTACTCCCTTGAAGCTGGTCTCATGCAATCCTTATTTCATGGGAGGAAGTTTATCAATGAGCATAATGTTATGTTTGGTGATGAAGATAAGGTTGATATCATCATCAAGTTTGTTGGAATATGGAAAACAGTCTCCGAGGTGAATCTATATGATCGTGAGATTGTGTTGAAGTTTTGGTCAAATTTGTCATGTGTGAAAACCGAGAATGATCATGTGGAGGTTCTGGTGAAGGATTGAGTTCTCACCATCTAGAATCAATGCGCTATTTGGGATTCAAGATGTTAATGATAAAGAGGGTCACATTCAAATGGCTATAATTCTAGATGATGATCTAGCTAGTTTTCTAACTGATGAGAAGGTCAAAAATTGATCGTCCCTTACTATCAAGGACTATACTGAATACAACATGAATATGTAATGAATTTGCTGCAGAAATTTGTTTCCAAAGAAAAATGATGGGTACCATCATCCCATCAAAGCATAGATTTTATTAAAGGTGGGTCATAATATCAACTTCAAACTTGGTAAGCTGGTTTTCGATCACATCATAAGTTAAGTCCTGAAACCCAAGTCAAAATTCTTCTTTCCGTATCCCAACATGGTGTTCAAATTGCTCGATGCACAACATCTTGTGACATCATAGTTATTTTCTCCCGTCTCTAAAATCTGAAAATGAATACTAGCTAGTGGTGAACTCGCAAGTTGAAGCTGTTGTGAGTCAAGATTTGGTCAATAAAAAGTCAATACAAATGGCCATTAGAATTTTTTAAGATATACTGACAAGAAGTAAATTCTCTTTTGTAGCTTCCTTTTTGCACCACTGACTTGTTTCTAATTTTGATGTCACTCCGTGGAGAAATATTGGGTTCATGATATGATGATGATTGATTAAGAAGTATTGGGGAGTTTCTTTTTGTTTTTATAGGGGAGTGTTATGGTTTTCAATTTTCAACTTTAAACTCTGAAACTTGAAATATCTTTTGGAGTATGTGAACATGTGTTCTTGGAAAAATTTTGGGTTATGTAAACATTTTTTCTTGAACATATTTTGATTTATTGTTAAGAATATTAGTTTTCATATTTGTTTACTTGCATGTTATGTGTGAGTAAGTTGTTCATATGCTTGAGCATGTTATCAAATTTAAAAGGGAAAGATCAAAGATGCGGATTCAAAAACTTCATAGATGGATAACAAGCTAAAGGAAGACAATATGATGAATGGACACAATCTACTGATTTGGTCTGCAAGAAAATGTAGCATTAGGAGAAGACTTTTGTATGACAAGGGATAAAGACGCGGATGCTGATCTGGAAGCGTGAATCTAGTAGAATATATTGATGCCAAACTGAATTTGGAATGAAATATTTGAGGAGAAAAATATTTCTAAAATGAGATTTACAAAGATTCTAGGGTCAATTTTTCGTTGTGTATAAATATATAAGTGTTCTTGTATTGATTAACACTTAGATTTGGAGTGAAAGATTTTTTTTTCAAGTTTTTCATTTTGTAATATGTTAAGTTGTGTGATCTATTATTCTTGAGTCACATGTGTGTGACTAGATTGAAGAAAGATTGAGTAGAAACTAGATTGTGTTTATGTTTAGTTTAACATGTATATTGAGTTTGAGTAGGGTCTGATTAAATGTAATCATGGATATATTAATTTAAATAAAACTTAGTTAATAAAGATTTCTGTATGTGTTCCAAATTTTATAATGTGGTTTGAGATTGTTTACACTTCCACAAAGTTTTGGTAACAATTTTAAAAATTCAACAAATATATACATGTAAAAAGGAAAACATTATGCTATACTGTTATTTATATAATATTTTTTACGGCATCTTTATGATATATATATTTATCTTTGATTATTTGCTTTACTGAAAAAATAAGAAATCATATCTAAAACGAAAATGAAAGATGAAAACGTTAATTTTTTCTTTTTGGGGTAAAAAGATGAAAACGTGATAAGACCGTTGTGTAGAATAAATAAACACACATTAGTAGAAATACATAATTATGTTTCATGTTTGTGTTGTTGACTAAATAAGCATGATTGTGTTAGGGGCGGACCCACATTCTAGAGAAATGTTCACATACACCAACTCTTTTTCTATTTTATATAAGTTTTGCTAGCCCAATATTTTGATTTTTCAGCCCAATTAAATTTTTTAAAAAAACAAAACCTAATAAACAAAAAAATTTGATGCAAACTTTTAAATTATTGGCATTGTTGAAGCTTTTTCCACTGTAAGTTTGTGTTTTTGTTTGTGATTTTAACAATTTTTTAATAATATTTTTAATCAAGTTTAAGTATATGGAACAAAAACATGTTTATATATTATTATATTATCCTTGGTTGCTTGGTTGAACACTAAGTCAAACCTATTTTCTATACGTGTAAACGAAATTAAGTATAAACATGTTTCTACACAAAATTGTTAAAATTAGCAATTATAATATCAAACTTTGTTCATAATTTTAATAGTCTAATTTATTGTAATAGTTTCTGTTTTGGAAGAACGTCTTTTGCTGAAACATAAAAAACTGAGAGGGATTAAAATGAAATTACAATTTAGAGTTTTTAATCCGTTTTGCGTGATTAATGTACTTTTAAATAATTTTTGATTGAAATTTAATTCTAATTTTATATTAGATTGTAATTTTAATTTTTATTATGTTTTTATAATAAAATTGTTTACTGATTTTTTTGTATTGTTTCATTTTTTAAAAAAATTTCAAGGCAAATGGAGAAATATCATAAAAGAAAGTTTGCATCGAGATGAGAAAGTGAAATTCTAACTAATTTGGATGATTTGTCTTGGGATCCCGCTGATAGGAAAATGATATTGGAATATCATCTATATGAAAGAGATGTAAATATATGCTTAAAGGTCCTTGTTAACCTCGTGGTCATGATTTTCCTAAATACATATAGAGAATAAAATGAGATGTTTCAATCCTTTTTGGTTTGATTTTCATGCTGAGTGGTTGGAATATAGTGTTAAAAAGATAAAGTATTTTGTTTTGTTTGCTACATATTCATAGATATACTGAAAATAAATGTACAGGTGATGCATTTGTGACAAAAGGTTTTGATAGTTGGCACAAACCAAAGAGATTACGTAGCTATGTGGGATTGATGAATAATTTTCATAACAATGCATTAATAAGATATAATGATCTAAGGAGAGAAAGTCAATCAATCAAACATGCTTTTATAAGCAAGATGATGCTTTAAGAAATGAATACACGATTAGATTGAATGCTTCAGTTGATGCTTGTAAAGATTTGCTATGACGCATTAGCCTTTCGAGGTCATGATGAGACTGTGAAATCATCTAACAAGGGGAATTTTGTAGAGCTTGTGAGATATATTGCACAACAAAATGATCTTGTGAGTCAAGTTGTGTTAGAGAACACTCCAAAAAATAATCAAATGGTGTCTCCAAAATTTCAAAAAGATATAGTACATTGCTTTGCAGAGGAAGTTACTAAATCTATTATAAAAGAAGTTGATCATGATATATTTTTCTTGTTGGTTGGTCGATGAGTCTGCAGATAAATCTGCTGAAAAGCAAATGGCAGTGGTTTTTCGTTTTGTTGATAAAAAGGAGATAGTCAAAGAAAGCTTTATCGATCTCATTCATGTTAAGGAAATTTCTTCCCCGACTCTTAAATGTGATGTGGATTCATTGTTTGCTAAACATGGACTGAGTATGAAAAAGTTAAGAGGACATGGTTACGATGGTGCAAGTAATATGAAGGGTGAATTCAATGGGTTGAGATCTTTGATTTCGAGAGGAAATGGTTATGCATTCCCTATTATATTTATTGTTTTGCTCATCAACTTCAATTGGTTGCCGTGGCAATTGGTTACCATCGTAATATAGTAGAAGAAGGAACAAGCCAGGATGAAATAAAAACAGGAAAGTGATTAAATCAAGACATTTCACTTCAATGACCAGTTAGTACTCGTTGAGTTCAAAACTTTATTACGCTTGATTGATTTATTTCCTTCTATCATTAAAGTGCTTGAGTATGTCGAAAGTGAAAGGACTGATAGTATAAAAAAAATGTCAAGCTAATGGTTTTTTCAAATATTTTCACATATATTATTTTTTGTTCTGCTTGCAATTGAAGTTCCTTATTCTTGGGCTTACAAATAATTTATCAATGGATTTATAAGATAGTATCGGGATATTTTGAATGCTATATCTCTAATGAAATTCACCAAGCAACAATTATGCTCAAGGATAATGGCTCGGACTCTCCAGTGAACAAATTTTCTTCTTTTTGTGAGAACATAACACTGAATTTATCATTATGGAAGAAATTTATGTTGATCCAAAGAAGCCAAGAACAAGAAGCAACATCACAAACTTGCATCATGATTGGGTGGAGTATTTTTACATTATAATGGATATGCAAATTCAAGAGTTTAATGATTGTTTTGATGAGGTAAATACTGAATTACTTGGTTGTACTGCGTCTCTAAGCCTTACTGGTTCATTCCACGAGTTTGACAAATAAAAAATTATGAGATTGTCTAAGTTTCCATCCTGAAGATTTTAGTTCCATGGAGCAGATATCTCTTGAGTATGAACTTGACGTTTACATCAACAATATCAGAGATGATGAAATGTTTGCTAATTTACAAAATCTTGGAGATCTTGCTCGTGTGATGGTAGAGAAAAGAAAACATCTTTCATATCTTCAAGTTTATCGGCTTTTGAACACTCGAGAGATGTTTTTATGCAATGAACATTGTGAAGACTACATTATGTAACCGCATAAGTGATCAATTTCTAAACAACTGTCTGGTTTGTCTTATTGAAACTGAACATTTTAATAATGTGACAAATGATGTGGTAATGAAAGATTTCACGATATGGAAGATCGTAGAATAACTTTGTAGGATTTTTTTCAATGTTTTAACCGTTTGATTTAGCTATAAACATTTTTATAAATATTAGTAAAAAAAAATTGTGCCCCAATTAAATAAAATTCTTCATCCACCCTTAATTATGTTGATGTTAAATCAGTAATTTTAGAAGAAAATAGGGCTGACGACCTATTTTCCCCTCGGAAGTATCATATAGCACCAGATGCACCCAAACTTAAGATCTAGTGTTATTTAATCATGTTATAAAACTTAAATATCTAGATACTCCTATACTAAATCATATAGACTTAAAAACCCATATTCGGTGATTTTGTTATTTTACCATGTAAACCATATATTAAACCGAAAATTTTGTTTTTTTTTCAATTTTACGACAAAAATATAATTTAATAATAAAATAATAATAAAAACTAAAAAATTAGCTAAAAATTATTAAAAAGTACAAAAATATAAATTAAAATTATAAAAATACAAAAAGTATAGAAAAATTACAGAAAAATATAAAATATTTTTTAAGATTAATAAATTTACAAAATTTGTAAATAAATTATATAAATTTATAAAAACTTGCAAAAAGTTACAAAAAATAAAAGTTATAAAAATTTATGAAATGTTAAATAAATTGTAAGAATTATAAAAACTTGCAAAAAATTAAAAAAATAAAATTTTATAAAGAGTTATAAATAATTATAAAAATATATAAAAAATTTTGAAAACTGTAAAAAATTATAAAAACTTGCAAAAATTACAAATAATAATAAAAACTTGCAAAAAATTACAAACATATAAAAAACTATATAAATTTATAAAAATTAGTTTAATTATATATTTTATTTCAATTTTCGGAAAGTAACATCTTTCTTAAAAGTGTTTAGGTTTTCTATTTAGACTACTTCTTATAGAAAACAATATATGAACAATATCACAATGGTGGTGGATGAGGGTGAAAAAAATGTGTTTATGTTTTCTATTTAGACTACTTCTTTTCTTTATAGAAAATAAACTATTCAAAAGCCATTTTTTAATTTTTTATTGTTTTATAATTTTCCATGATGTTCCATCGTTTTTATAATATTTTCTCAATTTTTATAAAATTTAAAATTTTTAATAACTTTATAAATTTTCATAATTTTTATTTTTTACAAATTTATAATTTTTATAACTTTTATCACTCTTTATACGTTTTTTTATATTTATATATTTTAAGATTTTTATAATTTTTATAATTTTTTATGTTTTTAGTATTTTTCGTAATTTTTATATTCCTTTTATATTTTTTATAATTTATGTATATATTTTATAATTTTATATTTTTTATAATTTTCTTTGTATTTTTTTAATTTTTTATAGTTTTTAAAATATTTTTTTATGTTTTTTTAATTTTTTATATATTTTTTTTATAATTTTTATGATTTTTTATAGATCTTTTATGTTTTTTGAATATTTTTCATAAATTTCTATATATATTTTTTATAATTTCCTATATATTTTTATATTTTTTTTTATTCTAATATTTTTATAATTTTTTATATTTTTTGTGATTCCTTTATAGTTTTTCTATAATTTTTAATAATTTTTTGATGTTTTTGTATTAATATTTTTTAAGTTAAATTAGATTTTCGGTTTAGTCAAACCAAATTGTTTATTTAAAAATAATAAACCAACTAAACCAATAGGCGGGTGTATTGTGATTTATAACTTTATTATGAGGGGTTTATAAGTTTATAAGATTTAATATAGGGGTATCTAAGTATTTAAATTTCATAACGGGGTTAAATAGCACTAGATCTTAAGTTTGAGTGCATCTAGTGCTATATGATACTTCTGGGGAAAATGGCCGATTAGTGCCTGTACACCCTTAATGTTCACCTTTTCAGTAACTTACTTTTTAAGCTTACTAAACAGATACTATACTAAGTTAATTATCTAAGCTTGTTACCCTACTAAAAAAAATTAATCCTGACATACCTGTGACTGACACGCTGTCAGTTTATCGGTGGAAATTTTTTTTTAAAGCTAACGTGGACGGTCTCNAAAGCTGACGTGGACGGTCTCATGTTGACCCATTTTCATTTGACTTCGAGATGTTGTTAAACGACGTAGTATTGTCTGTTTAATAAGTTAAATGAAAACGACGTCGTATTACATATGCCCATACGACGTCGTTTTGACATTTACTTGAAACTTAGAAAAAATTTTAAACCCCGATTTGTCTTCACTTCTCTACAATCGCACATCAAAATTTCTCTCTTCTCAAAGACAATCTCAAAGACAATGTCAAAGATGGTTCGAGTGGTGTAGAAAAGAGTATATTGAGTGCCATTTGAAGTTTGTCGCAAGGAGTATCTTCAATTTCGGAAAAAATGAGGTAAGTTTAGAAGTTAGGGTTTTTATGAACTAAACTCAAATCCGTGAATGTATGTTAAATTTGTTGTTTTCGGGCATAGATAGTAGACATAATAGGCTTTTAATCGCAAATACCATTGCTAATTTTAGTTTTTGTGCTTGAATTTTTCGGGTTTATTTTTCGGGAGTGAATGTTAAAAATAGGGGTTTCTGGTATTTGGATTGAGAAATGTTTTTCGGTTGGGTTAATACATTGGATTGTTTGAATTGATTGGGTTGATTCCGAAAATGGATTGCATTTTTTGAATTGAAAATTTTTTTTTGATTGAAAAATGTCTCGGGCATATGTTAACATATGTTTATTGTGATTTATGTCTAATGTAGTGATACCGAAGCTATTTTTAAGATGTCTTATGGAGGGAAATTCTTTAAACGCAATGGGAGACTCACATATGAAGGTGGAACCGTGAATGTTATAAAATGCGCACCGGAAGCTATGTTTAGCATTTTGAGTAATGGAATGAACATTTTGAGCAACGGACAGAGGATTCACTTCAAGACGCCGAATGAAGATTTCAACAGTTTAATGATTTTATATGATGATGAAAGTTTCAAAAGGATGTGCAAGGTTGCTGAATTGAGTAAAGCAATGGACATTTACATGGAGAATGATGATAGTGATGATGAGGCAGATGTTGATGAAGCTGTAAATGAAGAGCAAGTGGTTGATGAAACTGAAAATGATGAGCAAATGTTTGAGACTGAAAGTGAGGAAGAAGAGGCTGCCGAGAACGTGGAAGTAGATGGTCAAAATTGTACTAAGGAAGCAAGAGTGGAGGAGATTGTGGCTGATGTGGTTGATGAAGAATTGGATGATCAAAATTGTGCATTTCAAAGGACTCCGCCTCCATCAGATGATGAAGAAGACCTAAGAGACCACCATTATGAGAGATGGAGAAGGGGAAGTGGGCAGTTACAAATTAGACAGGCATTTGAAAGTCGAGAAGAATTCAAGGAGGCTGTTTTGGAGTATGCATTGCAAGGAGGATGGAACATACATTTC